>CAUYPK010165992.1:0-11885 GCA_963574355.1 Loris lydekkerianus | reverse complement strand
TATTTAATAAAAAAAAATTTCTGGTTTTTTTTATTTTTTTTTTTTTCTTTATTTTATTATAATTATACCCCCACCACGTGGGGGGGGGGGGGGGGGCTAGAAAGAGAAAGAGAGAGAGAGAGAGAGAGAAAAGATATTCTGGCTACACCTTTATCTGCCTGAACATGTGAGTGATTGTTTCCTATGGTACCTAGGGAGCACTTTGGAGGTTAGGAATAGATTTTCATCATCTTAAGCAAGTGAAGTTTTCTGTATTTAACTATTATAATAGCTTCCATTACTATAATAAATAAAATGACAATAAAAGGCAATGTCTTTTATTAAAATAATGATCCTCTTTAAAAATGAGGGTCTGAGAAAATATCTACTTCAGATTAGGTCAAGTTCAAGATAATCTCGAGTACTGTCATTTATAATATCTAGGATATTCTTACCCTAAAAGTGGTGAGGAAGAGCTCTTACAATAGTTGCTAATAACTTGAGTATCTGTTTAAATGTCTCCTTAGATAGACTATAAGTAAGGCTGTTTATCTTATTCATTATTTTATTCAGAGTATTTGGCTTAGTGACTATCAAACCTAGGTGATCAATAAATACAGTGTATATGAAATGTATTAAATATTGGTTCAACAAGTTGGAGAAGTGAGTAGTAGCCCAATGATTCTATGTCTTGCTAACCATGTTAAAGAAATTGTACTTGATCCTGAGGGAAATGGAAAGCAATTGAAGGATTTCAGAAAGGAGTAACAGTAATGGGATTTTATCTTTGGAAAGATCACAATAGTGAAAATAAAGTGTTTTCAACCCAAAAATAGATTTGAAACTGAAACTTGGAATATCAATTTGGAGGCTCTTATACAATCTAAATAAGAGATAACCAACTCTGTAGGATTTTAGTGACCTTGTGAATAGAGACAAAAAATACATTTAAGATACAGCCAGAAGGAAGAATTGGCAAGACTAAATGATTATCTGAACGGGAGGCAGCAGAATAAGAGGATGGGAAAGACCAGGGTTACTCCTACTTCACGGACAAGACAAAGTGGCTGGTGCTGATGTCACTGAAATGGGGAACCCAGGATTTAAAAACAGGGGGAAGTTATTTTATTCTCAACATTTGGATTATGCACATACTAATCTCTTTTCTTACTAAGAACAACTGTATTTCCACCTCCCTCCTCTCTACCTTGTCCTGCTTTTCTTCACCTGAACAACATCTGTTCATCTATAATACCTCAAAATAGACCTGTTTCTTTGTGAAAATTCCCCAGGATTCCCAAGATTGGGTAAAGTATTTTCCTATATGTTCCTAGAATGCTGTGCAAGAGTGTAGCATTTATCACAACCCATTGTATCTCCTTCTAGACTATCTATCTCTTAACGTTGGATTCCCGGTGCCCATCATAGTGCTGTGTCTGTGCAAGAACTCAAAACTGGAATGTACTCATGAATGGATGGATGCATGCATGAATGAATGTGGCATGAATAATTATGAAGGGCACACATTTCAAAACTGACACCAACTAGTAATGTTTGGTGACATCCTGTCTGTTTGAGACGTGCAGCATGCAGTTAGCACAGATGGCCATGAGATTGCAATACTCTACATATTTTACTCACCCCTCCCACTCGCACTCAAACTCCCACCAGGAATGGTCGTAAATCACAGAATGATTCCACTATTCCCTTAAGCATCTGTCTCTGATCACAGTGTGAGCCCACCAATCTTGTAATAGACTCCACAAGTGTTTTCCTTAGGAAAAAACTTATCAAAATTAATACAAATTGAAAATGAGGAAGTTCACAGTGAGGCAGCTGTTGTGTGTGAGACACGAATGTAGTATAACAAATAATGTGTTCTAAAGTTCTATTTCATTCTCCAAATAACTAAAGAATAAAGATAGGTGACAGAGCAAGACCTGTCTTAAATTTTTTTTTTTTTTTAAATGAAAGAGATTAAGAGGAATACTTTCCCATTCCCACTTGAAAAATAGCTAATCTAATCTACAGATTGATATAAACTTAGGTTGTTTGTATCATAGACAAAGCCTTTAACTGAAATAGGTGTAAAAATGAAGAAAAAAGCTACACACATGAATGGAATAATAGAGGTTTCTAAGTTCAGTGAGAATGTGTTGTGGAATGAGGCACTATGCCTCAGAATAAGATAATCCAATGTATAAAATTGAGCACTCAGAAGAACTGCATGCAAAGCTCATGGAATGACAACTATGTAGTTTTCAGCCTTACCACTCAAAGTGTGGTCTGTGCCCTTATAGCACTGATATTACCCAGTAGCTTCAGAAAAACAGACTCTCAGGTTCAGTCCCACTTCTACTGAATCAGAATCTGCAGTTAAAAATAGTCCTCAGATGATTTCCAAACCTTGAGATGCTTTGCTCTGACTAGATGCATTCAAAGAGCTTACTGAGCTCATATTAACTCACTTTGAGGCCGTATTGTATTTTATTATTCAGATTAGGATTTTTTTAAATTAACAGATAGGGTTTCACTATGTTGTCCAGGCTGCTGGAGCTCAGTGGCATGATCACTACAGGTTCAAGCCCCTGAGCTCAAGTGATGCTCCCACCTCAGCCTCCTGAGTAGCTGGGACTACATGTGCGGCCACCATGCCCAGCCATTGAAAATAAAAATGTTTTATAGAGGCAGGCTCTTGCTGTGTTGCCCAAAAGACATCTCTGCAGGTGAAAAATGAATGCTGAAATAATCATAATTGCATATTTTTCAAAGATTTAGTTATTAAGAAATAAATTAGTTCTTATATAAGTGGATTGAAAAAATAGTTGTAGTCAGTCTTTACAATTAAATTATTTCTGAAAATAGAAATAAACTATCAATGTATACAAATCAAAATTATTTATATTGGTCTGAACATTAATATTTTTAACTTTTTTATCTTTTTCTTTCAAAATTATAAGGGAGTACAGATGTTTTTGATACACTCCTTGAGTCAGGGAGGTAAGTGTGGCCATCATCCTAATCGTGTTCACTGTACCAGTTAGGTGGGGTTTTGCCTTCCCCCTGCTCCCCCCATACACTTTTCTTGATTCCAGTGAATTTTACTTTCCTCTCTGTAATTGAGTGCCCGTCAGTTAGTTCCAATTTATTAGAGAGTAAGTGTGGTGTTTGTCCATTCTTGAGATACTTTACTTGGGATAATAGTTTCTGATCTTCCAAATTGCTGCAAAAGGCATTAATTCATTCATTTTATGGCTGAGTAGTATTCCATGGTGTACATATACTACAGGATGTTAAAACACTCATGAGTTGAGAGATACTTGGGTTGATTCCATATCTTTGCAACTGTGAATTCTGCTACAATAACCATTGAAGTTCTGGTGTCTTTTGGATAAAATGACGTCTTTTCCTTTAAGTAGATACTGAGTAGTGGATTGCTGGATTTAAAGCTAGACCTACATTTAGTTCTTTGAGAAATTTTCAGACTGTTTTTCATAGGGGTTATACAAATTTCACAGGGGTTATACTAATTTACAGTCCAACTAACAGTGTACAAGCAGTCCTTTTTCTCTGTATCCATTCCAGTATCTATTGGTTTTGGACTTTTTAATAAAAGTCATTCTAACAGGAATGAGGTGGTATTTCATTGTGGTTTTAATTTGCTTTTCTCTGATGCTTAATGATGTTGAGGAATTTTTAATGTGTTTGTTGGTCATTTGTTTATCTTTTGAAAATTTCTGTTTATATTTTTTATCCACTTTTTAATGGGGTTAATAATATTTTTGTCTTACCAATTTTTTGAGTTCTTTATAGATTCTAGTTATTAAAAATATAGATTATTAGAAATATAGAAATATAGATTATTAGAAATACAGATTTCAAATATTTTTTCACATTCTGTGTGCTATGTATTAATCTGTTGAATATTTCCTTACCTGCATAGACGCTTTTTAATTTCATGAAATCTTATTTATTTATTTATTTATTTACTTTTTGTTACTGTAATTGCTATTGGAGTCTTAGTCATAAGTTCTTTACCTAGACCAATGTCTAGAAGAGTTTTTCCTACATTTTCTTTGAGAATTCTTATAGTTTCATGACTCATTTAATTATCTTATTCATCTTGATTTAGTTTTTGTGAGTGGCAAATTGTAGGGGTCCTAACCTAATGATTTCATTCATCTTTATGTGACTATCCACTTTTCCCAGCACCATTTACTGAATAGAGGTTCTTTCCCCCATGTGTATGTTAGTGTCAAAGATCAGTTGGTTATAGGTAGATAATTTCATATCTGGGTTATATATTTTGTTCCATTGGTCTGTGTCTCTATTATTGTGCCAATACCATGCTGTTTTGGTTATGACAGACTGGTATATAGTATAGTTTGATTTCTTTGGCTATTGTTTTGTAGGAGTTATGAGCTTTTGCTATTTAGGGGTGAATTTCCATTGGTGAGTATCTATTGTGCTGATATAAGCATAATGCCATTCTGAGTATTAACTGCAGAATCACAAAAACGTCCCTCAATGTTTTCTTATTTGGAAAAAACTGAATTTCTTCATCAATTGTGAAATTTAGTTTCACAGGATACACAATTCTAGGCTGGCGGGTTGTTCTGTTTTACAAGATTGAAGATAGAGTCCCAATCCCTAAATGTTTGTATAATTTCCACTGAGAAATATTCTGTTAGCCTGATGAATTTTTCCTTGTAGGTCAGTTGTTACTTATGTCTAGCTGCTGTATATTTTTCTCTTTCCTTCTAACTTTGGCCACAATGATTACTATCTATCTATGTGTCTTGAAGATGTCCTGTTTGCTGTGAATCTTCCCAGTGTTCAATGCCTATCTGGTATTTGGATGTCTAGGTCTCTGGCAACACCAAGGAAGTTTCCCTCAATAATTCCCTCAAATAGATTTTCCATGCTTTTAGGTCTATCTTCTTCTCCCTCAGGAATATTTATAATTCATACGTTAGCATACTCCCATATCTCTCAAAGTGATTGCTCTATTTTGTTCTCTTCTCTGCCTCTTTAAAAGAGCATGTTAGCTTGAGAACTTTGTCTTTAGCTCTGAGATTCTTCTGCTTGGATTAATCTGTGGCTGAAATTTTCTGTTATGTTTTGAATTTCCTTAAATGACTCTTGCATTTTTAAAAGCTCTATTGCATTATTCCTTATTTCATTTAGTTTTTAAGTGACTTTTTCATTGGTTTCCTAAAAAAATTTTTTTGGCTTCTTTCTGTTGGGTTTCAACTTTCTTATAAAGTCCATCCATCTTATTTGACATCCAAATTTTGAATTCCATTTATGTCATTTTGACAATTTCTTTGTAGTTGGAGTTCACTGCTGCAGCTCCATTATGATCTCTTGGAAGTATCAATCTGTTCTGATTTTTTATGTTGTCTGGGTTCTTTTGCTGGTTTCTTCTTGTCTGAAACCTCTTTTCTCAACTCAGGGCTAATAGGGTTGCAGGATACTTTTACTCCTGCTTGATTAGAAGAAGGGGAGGTTTCTAGGTGGTGCTTCCCCCCCTAGTCTGGAAAGTTGACATGGCAGAGGAGGGGACGTGCACTAGAAGCCTGTAATGCAGCTGTTTTGATTTAATTCTGTTCACCTGTGATTGTCACTGCTCAAGCCTGTGCTGAATGCTGCTTGTGTGTTTGTGTCAATATTGGGTTGTTCACCATATAGTTGTGGGATGTTTGAGTTTAGAGCTAGGGAAGACCTTCTTCAGTGAGGCTAGTGTGGTGGGGATTGCTCTACCCAGGGTCTCCTGGAAGGAGTGTCAATAATAGATGTGTAAGGCTATCTAGGCAGTTATCATGGATTCCTGGGCTATAGGTCTTTGTTCAAACAGGGTGTGGTACATTGATGGCCCCAGGATGAGGGGTCTCTGGTGGGATGTTGGACTTTGGAGCCATTCCTCTGGCCCTGAAGTTGGAGGTTTGGATCTTGGGGTTCAGATGCAGCATTGGAATCTTGGGGATGGTGCCCTAAACCTGAAAGAAGCTCTTGAGGCACTGAGGCAGAGCCTTGGGCTCTTGGGTGAGAACCTCAGAGCCAGGACTGGGAAGGAACCCACGGCAGGGCTTCTGAGCAGGGCCTCAGAGCTAGTAGCAGAGCTATGTAGATAGTGGTGATGATCTGTCCTACAGGATGGGGTCAGGGCAGAGTAGGCAGGAGGCAATTGGGATCTGGAGGGTGGGGATGGATCCAGGCAAATGGCAGAATGTTCCAAAGGCTTGGGAAGTGCTCATATGCCAAGTCATATGGGCAAAAGTTGGCTCCAGGGAATGTAGAGTTTTTCATGGTCTACCCAGGCCCCACCAAAGTAGTCATTCAAAGCCTCTTAGGTCAGAACCTGCTGCACCCCCTGGTTAGTTCCCATGCTCAGATGCTATTGTGCTGTAGGAGAAGCCCTTGGCTCCCAGACACAGGGAGTCCTCCCCTTAGTCCATTCTTCCTCAGCCTGGTGCCAACCTGGCACCAGTACCCTAGTGCGTGGGGTGGCTATAGCTACTTTCTGATGACCCTGCATCTGTTGCCTGGGGTAGTGACTGCACAGACTCCAGGCAGGTCCCCAGTATAATCAGGTGTAAGTCTGTGATGGTGGAGGGAGCCTTCTTACAACTTATGTAGGGTAAGAGTGTGAGCAGGGTGTCCCAGCATTCTATCCTCCTATTCTTCCCTGAGTTTTCTTTGATCTTGTTATATATATATATTGTCCTGTCACCCTTTTCCCCACACTTCATGTTCTGCATTGCTTCCCTATAATTTCACAATATTGCTTTAGAGAAGACCATTCAAACATAGGCAACTGGCTACATTTTTCACTTATTTCCTTAGGAGCGACTTGCTGATAGACTGCTTCTGGTCTGCCATTTTTTTCTTTTTATTATTTATTTATTTATTTATTTATTTATTTATTTATTTATTTATTTGAGACAGAGTCTCTTTATGTTGCCCTTTGTAGAGTGCCATGGCATCACAGCTCACAGCAACCTCAAACTCTTGGACTTAAGTGATTCTCTTGCCTCAGCCTCCCAAGTAGCTGGGACTACAGATCCCACCACAATGCTTGGCTAATTTTCTGTTGCAGTTGTCATTGTTGTTTATCTGGCCCAGGCTGGGTTTGAACCCACTAGCCTCGGTGTACATGGCTGGTGCTGTAACAACGTGCTTTGGGCACCAAGCCAAGTCTGACATTTTTTAATGATTTCTGAACATTAAATTTAAAACAAGTTTTATTTTTAAATATATGTATGTTGATATACAAATCAATACAGAAGTGTGTACATACATTGGTTGCTTTATATGCATACATCCCAGCTCTACCTATTGAGATGGTGTAGAAGCAGTGATACACAGGGACAACATATATGCATAGTGTCAACATCTTTGTTTTTAAATACAATTCTCCAGTAAAAATAATTAAAGTCTTTTGGAGAAATAACTGATTCTAGGAATAGGCCAAAGAAATTACAATTAAGTGCAGAAAAAATGAGTTGTGAAATGAGATACTATGGGACCTAGGATATCTTGTACAGCCAGAAAGTAAGGATGTTCTAAAATAAGAAAAAGATGGGAGGGAGGGCATTTCTAAGAGCATAAGAGTCAATCTGAAAAAATTTCTATTGGTCAAAGCTAGAACAATTTGAACAATGAAGTAATAGTATTGAATTACATATAAAGGCTACAGATTTATGAGTGTTGATTTTGTAACCTAAGATGCTGCTGTATTCTTTGATCACTTCTAAGAGTTTTGTAGTAGAATCCCTGGTGTTTTTCAGATATACAATTATATCATCTGTGAAGAGAGATAATTTGATCTCTTCTGACCCTAGGTGGACACCCTTGATTGCCTTTTCTTCCCTAATTGCTATGGCTAAAACTTTCATTACAATGTTAAGGAGCAGTGGAGACAATGGGCAACCTTGCCTGGTTCCCATTGATCTAAGTGGAAATTTCCTGATCTAAGTGGAAATGATTTCAATATTAATTGGCCTCTTGAGGTGAGATTGCCTCTGGTTCTGAAGGACGCCTCTTTGCCGCATTATTGCTCACCCTTCACTCTGCTTCTGAAAGTCACTCTTGAAAACACACATTCCTCTTCACCTGTGAAGCCTGATTTGTCAACCAGCTCCTCAGAGAAGAGACAAGATAAAAACCTCGGGCTATAAAACACCGTTATGCATTACGCTGTGTTGGCTTTGTGTCTAGACAGAGCTAAGAGACCCCTTTGTGACCTAGCAATATCTAGAGATGACTGTACATTTGCCTCTTTGGAGAAGAAAGATGGACTTGACATTTTTTTGTGTTGGAGGCCACAGAGTCTGCAAAGAGAATTCTAGCCAGGAAGTCAGGAGGCGACACTTTATAAACTCTGGTCTGCTTGCCCTTCTCTGAATGGGAGAAAGTATGGCCTTGCTGATAAGAAACAGACCCTGGAGTCACCAGCTGCCAGGGTTCCAATCCTCACACGGTCACTAATTCTGTGAGCTTGAGCAAATTACTCACATCTCTGTGCCTGAGTTCCCCATCTGTGAAGTGGAAATAATGGTAGCACTTATCTCATGGTGGCATGTAAAGATAAATCATGTAAGGTGCTTAAAATATAATGCTTGGTGTGTACTAAGCATGCAGCAAACATGAGCTATCATGGTTATTTTGCTAGACGAGAGAAACCACAGTCTGTGCAGGTACTGGTGATGCTTGGGGAATCGTCTCCTCTCCTCCAATGAGACACTTTCAAAGGGGAGATTGACAGCTGTAGCTGGCTTATTGCAGAGCTGGTCCACCTCCAAGGATCTTTTCAGCCCAGTGTATTCTTCCCAGACTGATTGCATGTTTGGTGTAGGGTTACCATGTTCGTTGCCAAGAGTGATGAGAGTTCCTGAGCCAGGGGACAGTCGAATTAGAAGTATACAGAACCAGGACGTCTCTGGGACATGCAGGGGGAAGTCTAGATAGCACTACTGGGCAGTCGTCATCCAGAATTAAGGAGATGGACGAGGCATGAACCCCCTACTGAGCACCCACTGCTGCGTTTGATGATGGCTCAGTGAGCTCATCTCCTGCAGATCTATGCCTCTGCATATGGCAAGGAGATTTGGGGTTATCTGCACATATGCACTTTTCAGAAGTCATTGAACTGTACCCTCAAGATGTGTACACTTTGCTATATGGAAATTACAGTTTTTAAAAGCTGAGTTCTTCTCACCCTTAAGATGGTAGTGGAGCTCCTGTAGTAATGCAGGTGGCTGTCATGGCCCAGAGAGGATCCATTTGTAGTTACTCCTGTTCCCGTGTTTTTAGCAGAGGTGTGTGTCCTGCCCGCACTTCCCGCCTGTTGTGGCACCTTTCTCAGCCTCTTCTCTTTACTTCTCTTCCCAGATTCCATTTTCCTTTTTACTCTTTTAATTTACATTTACCCTTTTTTAATGATGAGAAATAATGTATGCATGTTACAAGAAAGATCAAACTGTTCAGAACTGTATAAAGTCACAGGCAAAAATCCTTTTCCACCTCCAATCCCATTCCCCAGAAGTGACCAGCATGGTGTGAGGAGACTGCAACCACACCTTTTCTGTGTCTGTGGTCTGACAATTAAGTTTGTGAACCCGTTCTAAGTGCTGCATACCTCATTGCTGAATATCACTGTAGTCACTTTCAAAGTATTCCCTTTGGCCATCTGGTAACTGCAGGGACATTCAGCAATGAGGGATGTAGCACTTTTTCCAGGGATGAGTTCACAAACTTAATTGTAAGTCCTCATACTCATAATGGCTCTAATGGCCATTCCAGAAAAAGAGTTCCAAAATTGCTGTGAAGGGTGGACGAGGTGCTGGCATCGATTCAGAGCTTCCCAGTGGGAATCCCTGGAAGGTTAGCATAGTGATACCAGTGACAGCCAGCAGTGAGGTATGTAGCACTTTTTGTAAGATGAGTTTGTGAACTTTATTGTCCGTATATATGTCTGTCATGTACCTATATAATACAAATATTTAGGTATTAGATAAACCTATATATACATAGGGTTTTGCTGTTGTATTATAGGAATGCAGTCATACTCATGGTTCTGTTTTGGCTTCTATCACTTAAGATTAGCATGGCTCCTGCCTGTAATCCCAGCACTCTGGGAGGCCGAGTTATATGGATTACTTGAGCTCAGGAGTTTTGAGACCAGCCTGAGCAAGAGCAAGAGCCCATCTCTAAAACACTAACCTGGTGTTGTGGAGGGCATCTGTAAGTCCCAGCAACTTGAAGGCTAAAGCAAGAGGATCACTTGTACCCAAGAGTTTGAGGGTACTGTGAGCTATGACACCACGGCACCGGATAGAGTCCCAGGATATAGTCAGCCCAGCTCAGGTAGCTTCTGAGCACGAGTTTAGAAGAGTCATCTGGGGGGGGAGGGGGGGAATGCACTAGTGAGACTCTGTCTCAAAAAAGGAAAAAAAAAAAAAAAAGATTACAGTAGGCATCTTTTCAGGGCCCTGCATGTAGTGCTGCAGCCTCTTGTTTTCAGTGACTAGCATGTATCCGTTGTTTGTATAAGGATCACCCCTCTTCTGCCTGCATTCCTACAGACAGACAGCTCAGCTGCAAAACAGACCCATTGTGGAATGGACTCCCATAGAAGATTTTCGTCTCACTCAGGCCTTCTCAGTAACACTGTCCTGGATTCTGGTGTACTTGTTGTAGATGATGTGGAACCCAGCTGGCTTTGGCAACTAATTGGACAGTGTGGATGGAGTGAGAAACACTATCCCATGTCACGGGTCGCTATGACTAAACGACATTTCTTTTGAATGCCACAAGGGTGATGTATACGATTACTGGAGACAAAGCCTCTTTCTCCTGAAGACAGGCCAAGATAACATTAGATTGAATTTCGGGAGATGAAAGTGAGGTTTTCAAGGAATAGCAAAGCCTTGTGTTTCTGTTGTACCTTATGCTTTTTGAAGTGCTTTCACAGTCATTATCCTGTTTGATCCCACTAAGAACCCTGAAAGTACATGGGGTTGGTGGTTATTATCCTGAGGCTACAGATGAGACCACAGATACCAAGGAGCAGGGATCAGAGCTCGAATTGACCCAACCCGTCTTTTCTTACTGTGGGCCCAGCCTTCTTTCCATGCTGGCAAGTGCACGCACCACGAAGAGATTGGCCACCACAGCACAGGGTGCACAGAGTTCTGTTAGTGTCACTTAGTTCTGTTAGGGTCCAGGTGACCCAGGCGATTGGGGGGGATAAATGACACAACCACCTCCCTTCAAGACTTGTGGTTTTAAGTGGCAGCGTGAACACACATTTACCTCTGCCTCCTTCTAAAAATCCACTAAAGTGGTTTCTTAAAAGGTGAATTCACAGGGGCAAAGAAAAAGAAGAAGGAAGAACCAGCAACAAAAATGTGGCAACTGGAGAACAAACGGATGTGCAGTCTCTGGCTCAGTGAAGTCAAAACTGGAATTCTAAGCTCACTCTCAGGAGAACCAAGAAGCACCAAATGTACTTCCAGAAGGCCTGGGATGGGAATTGGCGGCATGAGATCGCTCTGGAAACAGAGTTGGTGGCAGGGCTAGAAACAGGATGGCTTTTCCTTAAGTCCGTTCCCAGGATATAGTCAGCCGGGCTCAGGCACCTTCTAAGCACGAGTTTAGAAGAGTCATCTGGGGGGAAATGCACCAGTTTAAAATTAGATGGCCCCATTGCAATGGCCTGACGGGATCATTTTATGGTGAAGTTCACGGTTGACACCCACTGCGGGGAGCTTTTCAGAGCCTCACACTTTCACCTGACTGTGAAAAACAGCACAGAGCTCTCAGATGCTTTCAGAAAGGAGGATGAGTTTCATAGTAAGGCTGAGTACATTGGGTACTTTTTCTTCCATTCTTGAGATACTTTA
>CAUYPK010165990.1:0-23206 GCA_963574355.1 Loris lydekkerianus | reverse complement strand
TTTTTTTATTATTAAATCATAGCTGTGCACATCGATATGATCATGGGGCATCATACACTAGTTTCATAAACCGTTTGACACATTTTCATCACACCGGTCTACATAGCCTTCCTGGCGTTTTTTGAGTTATTGTGCTAAGACATTTACATTCTACATTTACTACGTTTCACATATATCCTTGTAAGATGCACCGCAGGTGTGATCCCATTTGTCCTCCTCCCTCTACCCACCTCCCCCCTCCATCCCCTCCCTCTCCCCCTTCCCCCCGTTCTCAGGTCACAACTGGGTTACAGCTTTCATGTGAAAGCCCTAAACTAGTTTCATATCTCATGATGGTTTTGATTTCTCTTTCAATTAATGATGTTGGGCATTTTTCACATTTGTTGGCTATTTTGTATATTTCCTGTGGGGAAATGTCTGTTTAAATCTTCTCTCTGTTATTTAATTGGGTATTTTATCTTTTCATTGTTTGTTTGCAATACATTTTTAGATTTATTCTAGATATTAGACTCCTAACAAGTATATGACTTGCAGTTATTTTCTGTGATTCTATGGTTGGGCTTTTCCCTTTCTTTTGTAGGAACTATAGAATTAGCTTATAAATTTTTGTAAAAAAAAAAAAAAAAAAACCAAACAATTGAAATTTTGATAGAGATAGTATGGAATCTATAGTTTAATTCAAGGAGCTTGTAATTTTAACAATATTAAGTATTCCAATCCAGGAACACATGTATTTCTCATTACTTAGGTCTTCTTCAGCTTTTTTAAAAAATATTTTGTAGTTTTTAGTGTCCAAATCTCACAATTATTTTGTTAAATCTATTCCTTAGTATTATGTTCTCTTTAATGCTGTTGTACATGACATTTTCATAATTTTATTTTCTGACTATTCATTGTTAGTATTAATATATAGAAATATAATTGAGTTTTCTATATTTCTTTCATATCCTGTAACCTTGCTAAACTGGTTCATCAACCCTGAAAGATTTTTGTGATTTCCTTAAAATTTTATGTATACAAGATAATGTCATAACCGAATATAGAGAGATTTACTTCTTCCTTTCCAATCTGGATGCATTTTTTTGTTTTTTGTTTTGTTTCGCAGTTTTGGGCCAGGGCTGGGTTTGAACCTGCCACCTCTGGTATATGGGGCCGGCGCCCTAACCCTGTGAGCCACAGGCTCTGCCCCTGGATGCATTTTATTTCTTTTTCTCCACCAATTAATCTAGCTAGAACGTCCAATACGATATGAATAGAAGTGGCTGGATAACATCTTTATGGTCTCTTGGGAAAACTTTCAAGCCTTCAGCATTTATCAGCCATGATATAAGCTGTGCATTCTCCTCTGATGCTGTTTGCCAGACTGAGGAATTTCCCCTCTAACCTAATTTCTTGAATGCTTTAACAAGAAATAATTTTTATCATAGGTTTGGTCAAATATTTTTTCTCTGTATATTGAGATGATCACATGATTTTTTATTCTTTTTTTCTATTAACATGAGATATGATTTTCATTTTGGTATGTTGAACTAACCTTACATTCCAGGAAAAAATGCCAGTTGGCCATTTGGTATAATTCTTTTTAGTGTTTCACACTGAATTAAGTGTACTGATATTTTGTTGAGATTTTGTCATCTGTATTTTAAAGGGCTATTCAATTGTACTTTTCTTTTCTTGGAAAGTTTTTGTTTGGTTTTGATATCAGGGTAACATTTATAAAATGAGTTGGGAAATATTGCCTCTTAGGTTTTTTGGAAGAGTTTGTCAAGAATTGGTCTTAATTGTTCTTTAAACAATTTGTGGAATTTGCCAGTGGGACCATCGGATCCTGGACTTTTCTTTGTGGGAAATTTTTGGTTACTAACTCAATCTCTTTACTTGTTATAGGTTTATTTATTAATATATCGCCTATTTATTTCTGAGTCACTTTCTGTAGGGACATCTTTTTAGGAACTTTTCCATTGTACCTAGATTATATATTGTATTGGCATACACTTGTTTAGAATACTCCATTTTAATATTTTTTATTTTCTATATAAGTAAAGTTAGGTAGAAATGCCTCCTCCTTTATTTCTTATTTCAGTAAATGAAATTTCTCTTTTCCCCCCTAATCATTCTATCTAATGATTTGTTAATTTTTTTTTATCTTTTCAAAGAATCCCCTTTAACTTTTTGTTTTATTGATTTTCTCTATTGTTTTTCTTTTTTACATTTCAATTCTACTTTTTATATGTCATTTGTTTTCCTTATAATTTTGTGGGGTTTAGTTTGCTCTCATTTTTCTAGTTAGTGCAAGATAAATTTATTGAGAATTGTCTTCATTTTCAAAATAGATATTTTACAGCTATAAATTTTCCTCTTGGCACTGCTTTAGCTGCATCCCGAAGATTTTTGATGTATTATCCTTTCATTTTCATTTATCTCTAAGTATTTCCTAATTTTCATTCATCTCAAAGTATTTCCTAATTTCCCCTGTGATTTCTTCTTTGACTCATTTATTAAGCATATATTTCTTAATTTCTATATGTTTGTAAAATTTCCAAATTTTTTACTGTTATTGCTTTTAAATTTTATTTTATTGTGATTGGAGAACACACTTTTTATGATTTCAATATTTGTGAATTTACTGAGATTTGTTTTTTGGTCTAACATATGATAGATCTGAGGGAACGTTTCTTGTGCATTTGGGAAAAATATGTCTACTGTGGTTGTTGAGTTGAATAAATGTCTGTTAGGTTTTGTTGGTTTATAGTATTGTTTAACTTCCTATTTACTTGTTTATTGCCTGTCTTGTTATTCTACCCATTATTGAAAGTGGGATATTGTGGGTGATGCCTGTGGCTCAAAGGAGTAGGGTGCTGGCCCCATATGCCAGAGGCGGTGGGTTCAAACCCAGCCCCGGCCAGAAACCGCAAAAAAAAAAAAAAAAAAAAAAAAAGAAAGTGGGATATTGAAACCACCAATTATTATTATTAACTTGTCCCTTTGTTCTTTTGATTCTATTTTTGATTCATGCATTTCTGGGCTCTGTTTTTGGGTGCATATATGCTTATAAGTGTGATACTTGCTTTATGGATTGGTCTTTTAATATCTTTTTTTTTTTTGTCTCTAGAAAGAAGTTTT
The DNA here is from genome assembly GCA_963574355.1 of Loris lydekkerianus. Classification (NCBI taxonomy): domain Eukaryota; kingdom Metazoa; phylum Chordata; class Mammalia; order Primates; family Lorisidae; genus Loris; species Loris lydekkerianus. The sequence goes on along the minus strand of CAUYPK010165990.1, from coordinate 20,083 downwards.
GTCTCAAAGCATGTTTTGTATACAAAATGTCTACATTTGCCTATAGTTTTCTTTTATTGTTATGTTTGCATCTGGTTGGTGTTAGGGGAATGTTGGCCTTATAGAATGAGTTTGAAAGTGTTCCCTCCTCTTCAATTTTCTGGTCTAGTTTGAAAAGAATTGATATTAGTTCTTCTTTAAGTGTTTGATAGAATTCAGCAGTGAAGCCATCTAGTCCAGAGCTTTTCTCTGATGGAAGGCTTTTTATTACTGAATCAGTTTTCTTGCTCATTTATTGTTACATTCAGATGTTTTTAATTTCTTCCGAATTTAATCACAGTAAATTGTGTGTGTCCAGGAATTGATCAATAGATAAGTCTTTTAGCTTATCAAATTTTCTACCATATAGTTATTCCTGATAATCACATGATCCTTTATATTTCTGTGGTATCAGTTGTAATGTCTCCTTTTACAGCTCTGATTTCATTTATGAGTCTTCTGTCTTTTGTTCTTTGTTAATCTACCAAAAGGTTTGTTGATTTCATTTATCTTTTCCAAAAGCCAACTCTTCATTTTGTTGATCTTTGTATTGTTTTTCTAGTTTCTACTTCGTTTATTTCTGCTCTGAGATTTAGTCTTTCCTTCTATCAGTTCTGATTTAGGTTTAGTTTGTTTTTGTTTCCCTAGTTCCTTTTGGTGTTTTTCATGTTGTTTACAATGAGTATTTTTTTTTAATGTAACATTTATTGCTATAAATTTTCCTTTTAGAATTGCTTTTTCTGTGTCCGCATACATTTTGGTGGAATGTATTGTCATTTTTGTTTGTTTCAAAACAAATTTCAAATTTTCTTTTTAATTTCTTCATTGGCTTGTTAATTAGAGGCACGCTGTTTAATTTTCATGTATTTGTAACGTTTACCAAGCTTTTCTTGTTAACTTTTAGTTTTATACCATTGTGGGCAGAAAAAATACTTGATGTGATCTCGATCATGTTAAACCTGTTAAGACTTGTTTTGTGGCCTAATATATGATCAGATCTATCATAGAAAATCTTCCATGTACAGTTGAAAACAGTGTGTAGTTTGTAGCTGTTGGATGGAATGATTTTCAAATGTCTGTTAGGTCCATTTGGTCTATGGCATGGTTTAAGTGCAACAAATCTTTGTTGATTTTCTGTCTACATGATTGTTCATTGTTAAAACTGTCATTATTATACAGCAGTCTATTTCCTCCTTTTGATCTAACAATATTTGCTTTATATATTTGGAAGCTCTGGTCAATATTTATTTATAATTGTTATGTCCCTTCATTGAACCGATGCCTTTATGATTATATAATGACCTTTTGTCACTTTTTTAGGGTTTTTGAGTTAAACTCTATGTTATCTGAAATAAGCATGTCTCCTACTACTTGCTTTGGGTTTCTGTTTCAGGGAATATTTCCATTCCTGTGCTTTCTGTCTATATTTGTCTTTAACAATGAGGTGAGTCTTTTGTAGCAACATATAGTTGGACCTTATTTTAAAATTTGTTCATCCAAACTATATCTTTTATTTTTTTTTCTTTCTTTAATTTTTATTAGAATGTAGTCATGATGGCATGTAGGATTGGAGTATTGTTTGCAGGAAGGTTTTTAGTCATGAATTCAATTTCTTTAATAGATTTAGGACTATTCAGGCTGTCTCTTTCTTCTTGGATAAGCTTTGGTAACTTGTGTCTTTCTAGGAATTTGTCCATTTCATCTAGACTATATAACTTATTAGTATAAAATGTTTTTTATTTTACTTATTTCTGTTCTTATCTTATTTACCTTTTCTGCTTATTTTGGGTTTAATTTGCTCTCCCTTTAAAAAATTTTTTTTATAATATTAAATCATAGCTGTGTACATTAATGCGATCATGGGGCACCATACATTGGTTTATTAACCAGTGTGATGAAAATGTGTCAAACTGTTTACAAACTATATCTTTTAAATAAATAATTTAATCCATTTATATGCAAGTTATTATTGATAGGTAAGGACTTACTCTTGCTATTTTATTAATTTTGTTGTTGTTGTTTTATAGATCATTTGTTTCTTTCTTCCTCTCTTATTTTACCTTTGTGGCTTCTTAGTTTTCTGTGGTACTAAGCTTTTCTTTCTCTTTTGTTCATTTTTGTATTTATTGTAATGTCTTTCTTTATGATTACCATGAGGCTAACATAAAGAATCTTATACTAAACTGTTTTACACTGATAACAACTTAACTTTTTTTACATAAGAACACTCCAGACTTTCTCTTATTTATATTTTTGTTTCTTTAATTTACGTCTTTATTGCATAACCCTTAAACATTAATTGTAGCTGCTGTTTCTTTTTTGATCATTTTGACTTTTTTTTGGCAGTGGCTGGGTTTGAACCCACCACCTCTGGCATATGGGGCCAGTGCCCTACTCCTTTGAGCCACAGGCACCACCCCTGATCGTTTTGATTTTTTAACCTTTAGATTAGAGAATTGAAAAATTCACATAATACAATTATAGCACTAGGGTATTCTGGGTTTGACTGTGAATTTACCTTTATTGGTGAGTTTTACACTTCACATGTTTCCAAATAGGAATTATCATCTTTTGGCTTCCAATTGTAGTCCTTCCTCAAGCCTTTCTTGTAAGACTGGTCTAGTGGTGATGAATTCCTTCTGTTTTTACTTGTCTGGAGAGGTCTTTATTTCTTCTTCATTTTTAAAGTATGGCTTTGGTAAGCAAAGTATTGTGGGCTGATTATTGTTTCTTTCAGCATTTTAAACATATGATCCCATTCTCTCCCCGCCTGCCATGTTTCTGTGGAGAGCTCTGAGGATTCTCTTGTATGTAATTCGATGCTGCAACTTTTAGAGCTCTTTCTTTGTCTTTGACTTTTGAAATTTGATGTATTTTAGGGAGGATCTGTTTGGATTGAATTAACTGGAACTTTAAGCTTCCTGAATCTTGATGACCATATCTCTCCTAAGATTAGAGAAGTTTTGGCTATTATTTTCTAACATTATTAGGAATAGATTTTTTTTTTTTTTTTTTTTTTTTTTTTGGTCTGTCTCCATCTTTTCTTCTTCTGGTATTTGAATATTTTGGATATTTGCTTAATTGTGTCCTATAAGTCTCATAAAGTTTCTTTACTTTTCAAAATGGTTGTACCTTTTTTACTTCTAAGTAAGTCATTTCTTTCTTTCTTTCTTTTTTTTTTTTTTTTTTTTTTTAGAGACAGAGTCTTACTTTATTGCCCTTGGTAGAGTGCCATGGCGTCACAGCTCACAGTAACCTCCAACTCCTGGACTCTCTTGCTTCAGCCTTCCGAGTAGCTGGGACTATAGGCACCCACCACAACACACAACTATTTTTTGTTGCAGTTTGGCCCAGGGCCGGGTTCGAATCTGCCACCCTCAGTATATGGGGCTGGCGCCCTACCCAATGAGTCACAGGCACTGCCCACTAAGTCATTTTAAAAGTGCTGTTTTCAACTTCAGAAATAATTTTTATGCTTGATATAGTCTGTTGTTGTAGCTTTCAATAGTTATTTTTATTTTATTCATTGTATTCATCACCTTTAAGATTTGTTTGGTATTTTATTTTTGTGGTATTTACTTCCTTGTTGAATTTTTCGTTTAGATCATGAATTGCTTTCCTAATGTTATTGAATTTTTTTGTCTATATTTTCTTGTATCTTGCTGAATTTCCCTAATATTATTGAAATTCTTTTCAGGCATTTTGTACATTTCCTTTTCTTTAGAGACTGTTACTGGAAAATTATTGTGTTTCTGGGGAATTGCTGTGTTATTAGAATTACTTCATGTCATGTTTCTTGTGCTCCTATGTTAATGACTGTGCATCCAGTGGAAGAGTCGCCTTTTTTAATTTTATGGAGCAGTATTCACAGGCCAGAGACTTTTTCCTGTAGATGGGCTCTAGGATGTTGTTTCATATGATGTGTTGACTTTGGTTCTGGGAAGACTCAGTAGCATCACCTCTGTGAAGTTTTTTCAGTTGTAATCCTCTGACTGCTGGAGTTTGTTGTAGCAGTGATGTGGTTCTGCTGGGGTAGGGGTGCTGGGCTGGCTGTTGTGCACAGGCATATCACACCAGCCATCTCTGTGTTTGATGTTCTGGGGAGACAGAGTCACCACAGAGCTGGTTCTTGGGCCAGGCACAGGTGCTTTAGGCTGTCTGGCTGTAAGTGGACTTCTGTGATGTGCAGGTTTGCCTATTACCTGGAAGGCATACCACACATGTTAGGACACCAGAGTATTGGCTGTTCAGATGGGCATAGGCTTTGAGGAACCAAGGCAATGGTGCTGCAACCTCCCATGTAGTGTAGTGGAATGACAACCCAGCTTCAGGGATGGAGAGACACAGTTCCCCTTTAGCAGTGGGCTCAGTTTCAAGATGGCACTGTGCCATTACAGCTTTGGTCTTGAGGGATGATGGCTGCACAACATAGGCTTCTGCTCTGGTGCAGTGCAGCCACTTGAACTCCAGACAACTCCCCTAACTGAATTCAGGGCCTATGATGACTGCCAGACTTTCCTGAAATAAGCACTGCAGGCATCTGCAATGGGAGGGGCTGTTGGAGGTCTGCAGCTGGCGTTGCCTTTGTAAGAAGTCCTTCCTGACTCTGAGCTGGTTCTATCAGGAGAGACAGTGTGTCTGCTCCCCTTTGTATGGTGTTATCCAGCATTTCTGGGTTCACAGAGCTTTTCCACTCCTATGCTGCTCTTCAGCATAATTCCTTAGTCACGTCAATGGAAATATAGTTAGTTGTTTATTTGTTGTTTTGGTCCCTTTCAGTGAGGGGAGACGAGTGCCAGGTAAGTCGAGTTGGCCATCTTGCTGATGTCCCTCCCAACTCATAAATTATTTCAGTCTATAACTTAATTTATAGCAATCTTGTTCACATTAATACGAACTCAACTTTGATAATATATAAACATTTTGTCACTGTGTAACTGCCTCGTTTGTGCAGTTATTGTTATACAGTTACAGATCCATACATTATGCTCACCAAAAGATTATATTTGCTTTTTGATGTATTTTTTATTTCAACTGTTTCTCACTGCTTCAGAAAGCTATCATATTCAACATTTGTCTCTGTTCCTTTTGAACAGATGCTTGTTTTGCATTAGCTGCCCCTGAACCTGGTCAAATAAAGACATCCTGGTGAGTGAGGCTTTCCAGGGAACCGCCAAACAGATCAAATAATTACAATTTTCTGGGGATAGTGATTTTAAAAAATTCCAGCCTTGTTTTTCCTGCTTTGGTGGCTGTGAGGTTGCTGCCATTTGTGGGATACTGGTTTTTGCAGCTACTGTGGAGCTGGAGAAGATGGGATATACAGGAACAGGACAAATTAAGACGTCACAAAGCTCTCTATACTGACTGAGATGCAGCCATTCTTTTTTAAGACGTCACAAAGCTCTCTATACTTACTGAGATTCAGTCATTTTTTTAAAAATAAACATTTGCTGGATTGTTGTAAGCTTTTGATTCATTTCCAGAGTTCTGACATACTCAATTCTGACAATTTTTCCCTCAGTTTTCTCACTGCTTTTATGGAAGAGATGTTCAAAGGTCCTTTCTCTGCCATTTTCACTAGCATCCCTTCAAACACTACCCTTGAAATGCAAGAGGCATTTTTTGAGAATTCTCAAAATTCCATCTTAATCACACCTCAATGGGCCACCATTTACTGAACCTTGATTATCCTAAAGAGGATAGAGTTTTGTTCAACTTCCCTGCAACCTTAGAGGAAAGTGGAGTCAGCTGAGGTCTTACTTCTCTAAACAATGTCAAGTGAACAGATGTACACTACAGTTGCACAAATGCCCAGAGCTGTCCAGGTGTCTGAATTTGGTGTTGGGCACTGAGCAGGTGGAATGTAAAAGATCCTGACCCTCAGTTTCTAGTAGCACCACATGCTCTAGCCATCACCAGGCACTGACTTCTACCTAGAAATGTTGGCTGTATGGATGACACCTTATACTAAGTAAACTGTTAATGCTTACGTTTTATTCCTTGAGGGGCATTTTGAGACTGTAATTTCTGGCCCTTCCATTTTGGATCCTTAGAATGATAAAAATTTTAGAGATGGAAAGATTCTTAGGTATCATCTGGTCTTTCATGTCTGGTAGGATGTTTTAGAGGTGCTAATGGGTGGAAAAAGGCAATTCTCTAAGCAAACACCTTCAAGGGTAGGGAGCCTTCAGCTTCAAGGCCACATATGGCCATCCAGATCCCAAGTATGACCCCTTAAGCGAATCCTTTATTAAAAGGATTTGTTCTGTAAAATTTGGATTCCATCAAAAGGCCACTCAAGATTCCAGGAGGCCACATGGTTTAACAACTGTGGCTATTAAAGTTAAACAGGTTTACTCACTGCTGGGGTTTTCATCATATCAGTACACTGTTGTGTACTGTGAACTTCTAGAAGGAAGCTACCACCTGCCATGTTTCCCAGGGTAATTGGAGAATGGATCCTTTTTTATTAAAATGTATCTCCTGGAAAGTGTTCTGCAGGGTTAAGGGAATGCTGGTCTAATCTAATGTCATTATTTTATCTATGAAGAAAGAGATTGAGACTCAGAGGGGTTAAATCAAGATTGCTAGATTTGACAAATTAGAATTAAACAAAATCACCCAATTAATTTTGAATTTCATCGAAGTAAGAATTTTTTATCATTTTCGTGAGACTAATAAGATTTGACAATTAAGTTCAGGAACTTGCCACTGTGCACTTACGTTGGCAATGCTGTACAAACAGGTCTGGAAGTTTTCCTAACCTTGGTACATCCGTGTGTCACAGTTGTCTGTGTTGACGTACGGTGGTGTCTTGCTGAGTGCCTTTCATTATTCTTGTGTGTGTCTTTTGTGTGCTGCCACGAGAATGTCAGATCTTGAATTAGAACAACAGGCAGACATTAAATTTCTTCTTAAAACTTGGCAAGAGTGGAAGTGAAATCAGGGACATGTTAATTCAAGTTTATGGGGATAATGAAGAAAGCAAGAAAAACAAGGCTGGAGTTTCTTTAAATCACTATTCCCATGAAGAAAACAACAATGTACCAATGGATTAAATGTTTTTCTGAGGGGAGAGAAAGTGTCATTGATGAAAAAATTTGGAGAGGCCAGTGATGAGCAGAACTGATGAAAACCTTGCAAAAATTCATCAAACTATGTGTCAAGATCATTGGCTGACTGTGAGAAGCATAACAGACCAGGTAAACATTGATAGAGAAGCAGTTATGAAAATATTAACTGAACATTTGGGTTAAAATAGGAGCTCATTGAGGAGCAACAAAGAGTTGAAGTTTGCCAAAATCTTTTGGAAAGGCAAGACCATGTTTCAGGCCACATTGTCACTGGTGATAAAACACGGGTATGTGAGTACCGATGTGACCCTGAAACAAAGCATCAAAAAAGTGCGCAATGGAAGTCAGCCAATTCTCCCTTACCAAAAAATTCCATCAGTCCAAGTCAAGAGTCAATGTTGCCAACCTTTTCGATAGCAGAGGAATTATTTATTATGAATCTGTAGCAACTGGACAAACACTTAACCAAGTTTACTATTCAGAAATGCTGAAATGGCTGCATGAAAATAATTAAACAAAAATGACCTGAACTTTTTTCCAATAGCTTATAGCTCTTGCATCATGGCAGTGCACCAGCTTAGCCAGCACTGTGTGTGTGTGTGTGTGTGTGTAGTAGGGATAGTCAGTAAAAAAATAACTGTGATGGAAAACTCTCCCTACTCATCTTATCTGACTCTCAGCGACTTTTTCTATAATTAAAAATAAAGGAAATATTCAAAGGAAGACATTTTGATGACATTCAGGACATCGAAGGTAATACAATGACAGCTCACATGGCCATATCAGAAAAAGAGTTCTAAAATTGCTTCCAAGAGTGAACTAAGTACTGGTGTCAGTGCTTAGTTTCCCAAGGGGAGTACTTTGAAGGTTACTATAGTGATATTCAGCAATGAGGTATATTGCACCTTTTCTAGGATGAGATGACAAACTTAATTTTCAGACTGCATACTTAAAAATTGGTAGTGTATCTAAAATTTACATTTAGCTCATTTTTCTATATTTTACCTGGCAATCCTAGTAATTGGTTTACCCAAAATGACAGAAAAATGTCAACTAAGAAGTGGAGATAAAATTAAAGTTTTTATGCTCACGTTCAGTTGTTTTGCTCTTTAAGTCACGTGAGCATGGTTAATGGCACTCTGATGTACTAAGGGAATGCTGTCACAGAGATGTGCAGAACCACGTCACTCTGCTGGGATGCATCTCTACAGAGTCTACCTGACATACTGGCGGGAGAATACTACAGCCAATATTAATGAAATTGAAAAATAATAGCGATCATGATGCTAACCTTTATTGTATGCTTCCTATGTGCCAGGCTGTATTCCAAGAGACTCCCAACTTCTATCATTTAAGCCTCACAGCAGTCCTGTGACCCACAGGCCATGGTTATCCCATGGTATAGACATAAAAACTGAAATGCAAAAGATTAGTTAAGCAACTTGTCCCAGATCTCTACAGCGACTAAGTGGCAGAGCCACGAAAGAAAAGAACTTCTAGAAAAGGAAAATTATACCATTGGAAAAAATGATTCCTTTATAAATATATAACAAAATTGAGAAAGAGTTAAAGTGAATTTTCCCTTTGACCAGATCGCTGGAGGCTTTTCTGAAGTCACTTTTAAGATATAAAATCTTCACCAGACAGGAGAATATATTTATTGCAAAAGAAATTCACACAACGCAGCTTTTCCTAAGCAAGGGAGTGCATAAAACAGCGATCTGTGTTGGGTTGGGAAGTGTCTTGGAGGCAGGACCACAGATCTAGGTTGAAGTTGTAAATACAACAGGTGCTGCAAATGGTACCTGCACTTACAAGTGGAGACAAAACCAGGTCTGTAATTCCTCCTTTCTCAGTAGAATGTGGTGCAGTACCTGGCGTGTAGAAAGAGCTCCATACATTTGTTGAGTCCAGTGGGAATGAGAGGGAATGTTTCTGAGGGCACAAAAGGGTAAAAAACATTCATGGAGCCTTTGAATACTCATAGCACTACCACCAAAGCCTCTTCTGTACCAAAGGCTGCACTGTGTGAGAATGCCAGACAGAACCTGCCAATCTTGGGGGTTTAGGCCCTAACTAGCTCTCAGATTCCTTGACTCAAAGCTGTCTTGAAAAGGGAAGAAAATGGAGGTTTCCAGAAAATTGGGGTGAAGGGCTTAAGCCTTTCAAAGCTGTCTGTCATATCAAAGTCATCGTTTGGACCCTCATTCTCTGGAGACTTGGTCACAGAGAAGAAGAATGTGGGTGAGACCAGTGGAACGTGATTTGATCTCAGGGATCAGTCTGCAGGGATATCTGTGGATTCCCCCATTCCTGCGGCTTTTCTTGCTGGTACTCAACCTTAGTAAACGTGCCTGCCTCCCTGTGGTGATGGGGTGTTTGAATGTGATGCTTGTTGGATGCATCCTTAGCTGCGTGCCCTCCCTTGAACTGGTGCAGACCACTTCTTCTGGGTCTCTTGTCAAAATCACTTTAGTTATCATAGATTTATGGCTCAAAAAATCTGAAAAATTTTAAATTGGTGCTGGGAACATCAACTGAATCATTTGTATTTCTATGTATTCAACTAATGTGAATAATACCTGTCCTTTACTGAGGGACTGCCTTGCTCTGCACTCTACCAAGCACTTTTTTTTCACATTTTTATTTATTTATTTTTTTAAGAGACCCTTTTATTGTTTTATTGGGGGGAGGGGATTTATTGAGGGTACAAGAAACCAGGTTACACTGATTGCATTTGTTAGGTAAAGTTCCTCTTGCAATTGTGTCTTGCCCCCCAAAGCTGTGTCACACACCAAGACCCCACCCCCACTCCTTCTCTACTGAGCATTTTATGTAGGTTAGCTCATTAATCAGAAGGGCATGCTTCTTCCCCTAGGTGTATAAATTTAGGCTCAGAAAGGCTACGTGACTTGCCTAAGTTCCTGCAGTGAGCTAAAGGTTTGGAAATAAGTGTGCATTAAAGGACTGCAGTCAGAATTTTACTATTTTAGACTAATGGAAGCGGCACCCTAAATCTGTGAAGCATATGCTTAACACTGTGTGTTTAAAGCTAAAGACTTCACCACCTTCTCACATACTGAATATCTTGAACTACGTATGTAAAGAGAGCAGTTCCTTCATGGGAGTGTGGGAGACATACAGGTAATCATTATTTATAATTAGCATGCCACTGTTAAAGTATTATTTAAAATTAACATGCTGGGCGGTGCTTGTGGCTCTGTGGGCAGGGCGCTGGCCCCATATACTGAGGGTGGCAGGTTCAAACCCCGTCCCGGCCAAACCACAAAAAAAAAATAGCTGGGCATTGTGGCAGGCGCCTGTAGTCTCAGCTACTAGGGAGGCTGAGGCAAGAGAATCACCTAAGCCCAAGAGCTGGAGGTTGCTGTGAGCTGTGATGCCATAGCACTCTACTGGGGGTGACAAAGTGAGACTCTGTCTCTAAAAAAAATAAAAATTAAAATTAAATTAAATTAAATTAGATTAACATGCCAGTTATTTATAGTTGAGGAAATACTTCTAAATTTTGCTTTTTTAAATTAAAGAAACATTTGTCTTACGCTATTAAAATTATAATTCTTTCCATCATTTTCATCCTGCACACCAAACTTCTGGCTAGTCCTGTAAATGACTTCAAACTGAGGCACGTGTGAGCCAGTGTAGCTTCCTCTAGAGGGGGTTGGGTCACCCTTGTTTAACCTCCTTATTTGAAATACATCTCTTCTTGACTGGGGGTGACTGGATTCGCCCCTTGCCATGATAACAGAATCAAAGCTCCCAGAGATTGGATTTAGTTCTAAGAACCTGGAATTTTTCTTTGAAGTGATCCCTTTAAAATATTAGCAAGTACCTGCCTTAATATCCAGCTTGTATGCCTCACGGGATTTTCATGAGATTAGCAGCCATTATCAGTTCTTCACCCGGACGTTGAAATGAAAAGCAAAGCGTTGCCGTGGGCTGACCGAAAACACTTCCCTTGGGCCCCGTGCCCATGCCTGTTCGGCCCAAATGACTCAGATGCAGGACTACAGCTGCCTCAGCATTGTTGGGGTTTTCGTTTGCCAGCTCTCTTGGAGACTAAAGCTTATATAAGTAACATAAAACCTCAGCATTTACAACATAAAGGCACCACAAGAACTCTCAGATGTTAAGCTTTGGTAGGATTTTATTTGGAGGAATTTTATTTTTAAATGTAATATCCTTTTCCCTTCTTCGGCAAAATAGAACCAGGAGAACTTGGATGGAACTCTACTGCTTATGAAAAGTCTCGCCCTGTTCATAGAAGCAAGTCTGTCACCCTTGATTGGAAAGTAATAATTCATAACATGCTAATGTTGTTATGCTCCCTCTGCCTGGAGTGATAGATATGCTTAAGGCTTTTTAAATAGAAAGTTTAAAACTGAATTTGCAACTCAAAAGACGGGCTTCAAATGTAAGTTTCCTGCTGAGTAACTGTGAGGACGATTCCAGAGTGGCCAGTGGTGTGCAGGACTGGCCTTTTATGATGCGGCTTAATGAAGTGCAGTGAAAACACACCTCCGTGTCTTTCTGCAACCTTTCCCTCCACAAAAACAACAGTTTTCTTACATGTATTTGTGTTTGCTTCATTTCACTCATTTGGTTATTCTCCCAGTTCAGGGTTTATGTGAAACCGTTCCATGAGAAGGTGAGATTTGGTTTTATTACTAGTAGGCCAATAAAGTTCTCCTGTATGAAGGGATTGACTGCCCAGAGATGGCTGATTTGCATTTCATTGTGTAATTTCCTAGTATAGAAGGACTTAAACCGTGGTGAACAATCCACTTGGTCTGAAAACCAGCAAGTTCCTTTAGAAAGGTGTCTTTCAATTATGAAAACTGGCAGACGCCAACAGACACTTGGCAGTTGAACTTTGCAAAAACATTTGCACTGGCAGTTGAAGAAGACCTTCTTTCTCTTTTGCTGGTTTCACGAAAAATTGAAACATTTTGCAGTTTCACCTCAATTTCCTCTCTCTTTTTCCACAAAAACAAAAGGTGATTTTTCAAGGTCCCTGTATCAGCATTATTTGACATCCTCACATGGACGTGGCCAAATAACTCACCAAATCCCTTGGGACGAAAATTGAAAATATCTGGCGACTCCCACCCGTCACCCACAGTCCTGTCATCAAGTCAATGGCAAGTTGTCTCTTTTCCCTGTTTCTTTATTTTTTTTCCCTTATGGGTAAAACACTGCTGCTATAAAAATAAAAAGAGTGAAATTCCAGTCTTGACTAAATTTGGGGATTCTTGCACACATGAAAAAAATCTTTGTTTCTCCTTGTGGAAATTGGCAAAGTGAAAATTAACAGCTTTGTTCTTCTCAGTTTGGCACTTAGATTTACTGCAGAAATTGAAGTTTTAAAAGATTTTAAACATAATTGTGGTGTGTGTGTGTGGGGGGGAAGCTACCCACATATAAATGTGGCTTATGTTTATCTCCATACCAAAAGTCTTGTTTGCAGACCTTTCTATCTAGGTTGGGGGACTCCTTTTCTGGGAAAGGATGCAGCTTTATGAGACTGGAGACCTCTCCTCACTGAGGATGGTGCCCCCCACATCGAGACACCTTTCTTGCTTGGATCATTGGGGGTGGCGAAGGGCAGGAATACTTCAGCCTGCCAAGTGGCTGTATAATTAAGTGCATCATTGAATTTCTGGTAAGACATCAACAAAACTCTCCACACCAGCAGACTTAGGGTGCTCTGTGTATGATATAAAATATATTTGTGTATGATATAAAGTAACTCTGGGTAATTTTACCCATTCAGTGCACTTAGTGGTCCACGTCCCACTGTGTAATTGGTGTACACATGCGTATATGTTTTCTTCTTTGGTGTTTATCTTTCACAATTAAATAGTTATTCTAAATCTATAACAACTGTGCATAAACAGAGGTGTAACAATTGCAAAAACAGAAGTGGCCTGACCCCTTACATTCTAACCTTCTCTTCCCCCCATTTAACTCTTTTTCTTTCCTATACATGTCTATTTTGTGATTTCGTCTCTGTAACACAATGAGAGGGTCGAGTTTTGGTGAAGCCTTTGGCCCCACCTTTGTGATTTGGAGGGAATGAGGATCATCTCCACTTACAGGTGCCTGCAAGGAGCCTCCTCTCTTCCCGTTGGACGGCGGGAGTGGCAGCTGTGGAGCAGTCCAGGAGAAACCTTGTCTTGGGCTGTTGAAAAGATGTTGATTTACCAACCCATTTCCCACCTCCAGCCTCTCCCCTCCCAAGGTAGGCTGAGTAACATCCCTTAAGATGTCCAGGTTTTAACTCCCAGAACCTATGAATACGTTACCTTATAAAGTAAAAGGGATTTTTCGGATGTCATCAAGTTAAGGGTGTTGATTATCCAGGTGGGCCAGTGGATTCACAAAAGTCCTCATAACAGGACTGCAACGAGGTCAGACGAGGCAGTGTCATCGCAGAAGCAAAGACTGGAGTGATCCAGACACGGGCTGTTCCCTGGTGCCACTCCTTTAAGAGAACACTAGCTTTGGGAATGGGACAGTAATGATGAAAAGAGAGCAGGGAGAAGGCAGCACCTGTGGCTCAAAGGAGTAGGGCACTGGCCCCATATGCCAGAGGTGGCAGGTTCAAACCCAGCACTGGCTAAAAACTGCGAAAAAAAAAAAAAAAAAGAGAGAGAGAGAGCAGGAAGAATCAGGACTTTATTGAACAAGTGATTTAAAACAAGAGTCTCAGAATCTTTCACAATAGACTACGATTAGGACCCCTGTTATTTCACACTCATTCTCTCACTTTCACAGTCCAGAGGAAAGTATTCTTCCCTCCTAGAGAATTGTGAACGATGCCTGTAGGCGTGGGAGCCGGCCTCGAGCTTCTGGTTCTCCCTTCCTGTCTCTCTGTGTTCACTACTTATAGGAGGTGTCCCCGGTATGTGGGCCTCCAGGGGACTCCCAGTGACCTTGAGTGGAAGGGAGGTTATGGACATCTGTAAGGAGCAGAGAAGAACAGTTAGAAATGGGGATTCCAGATCTTCCGATATTTAAAGATGACATTTCTAAGTTCTTTATAAGAGTAACCTAGAATTTTTCTTTTCTCTTTTATAGTTACAGAAAGTGTAACCGTTTCTCACATTTTTCCTTCTTTACCTTCATGTCCAACCTAGAGAAGCATCAGATTTGTGTAACGAGAGGGAACTCCAGGTCAGAGAACCAGCAAGCTCTTGGCTGATGGGAGCCCTGTGTCCCTGACAGGACAGGCACCCAAGGGCTCCATTAGGCGGTCACTGCCTGCCCACAGCAATCAGTCTCTCCATGACAACATGCCTTCGAGAGCTTTCCAAAAACAGCACCACAAAGTGCATCCCCCTTTGTCTCTTGTGATGGTCTGTGGGGTGGCCAAGATAGACTTGGGTAGCAAGAGTATAATCACTTTTTATTTTTGGAAGCAAGAAGCGTGTCTACTTATTGGCAGCTAAAATGCTGGCACGGGCCAGAGGGAAACGTTTAGATTACAAGCTTCCCAGTCTCCTTGTTTATCTAAACCAACTCTTGGGGCAATGCCTTTGGCAAATGCGTTAGTAGTTGCCTTTAAGAAAATCTACCAGAAGTCTTATTTTTTTGTTTTGAAATGTGGATATCAGTTGTGAAAAATGAAACAGCACACAGTAAAACAAAGCAATCCTTTCAGTGACCCTGTGCTTCCCTCTGTACCCTTCCACCTCATCTCTGCACCCAGTGCCATGGCTCTGGGGCTGGCCTCTCAATGCCCTGGCCCTCTGTGCCAGCCTCTCCCAGCCAGACCTGATCCAGTTGGACCCACTTCCGTCTGGAGTGTTGGGTTTCTGTAAGAATAGCCCGCTATTGCCACGGTGCTGTGAGGAAATCAGCCTGGCTTTAGCTGTCAGATAAAGGAATGGACATAGTTAAGCCCCATTTTGCCAAAGAGAGATTATGCAGCAGAAACACAGTCAAATTCAGATAATAAAAAGCAATAGTTCCTAGAATGAGCAGAAAGGTCAGTGAAAATCAAAGACTTGAGTTCCAGTGCTGACTCTGCTGTGATCCAACCCATGGGCAGGTTTAGTCCAGCAGTCAGCTCCCAGGACTTCAGTTTCCCCACCTGGAGAATAAAAAAGGCAGATGGTGTGATTGTTCCCAGAAGTGGTTTATTTGCTGTATTGTACGCATTGATTCATTCAATTATCCAACCATTGTTGGTCCCTTCCAAGGGTAAGTGAAGTTCCAGTACTTTACTGATAACTCCGTTACTTAATTCAACATTCAGCAGCACTTCTCTGTGCTCTAGGTACTTAAGAACTGGGGATACAAAGATACTCCCAAACCCTGGATGAGAAAACTGCTTAGTACGCCAGACAAATTTGAGACTTACAGCCCCACCCTCCTGGTCACCTGTTAAACGTTGCCACCATTTGCAGGTGCACGTTCGACATGTTCCCCACATGCTTCCACTAGCTTTCATGCCGCCTTAGACCTTTCTATGTTTATGTTGTGGTATTTTTCATCTTCCACCTGTTGATTATTTGCCTTTCTAGCTAATCTTCTCCAAGCCCATTATCTTGAAGACAGATGCTGCATTGGGTCACATTGTTTTCTATCTCCAAGAGCACCAAAGGAGGTGCTCAAGTGCTCACCACACAATAGGTCCTCAAGTCCATCACCTGGTGGAATCCTAATTAATGGCTTTTTAAAATCTGTGTCCCATTGCCCTCTATTAATGGTGCACTTTTAGCGCATTAATGATAAAATCCCAGACTCCTTCAAGACTGGGGTGTTCATCTGGAAGCCAGAGAAGATGGTTTTTTCCATTACCAACCTCAGGATTTGCAGAGCTTCTTTTGTGAGCATGAGCATTCTGGACTATGGCAGTGCTGTGACACACCTTCCAGACACCAGGAATATTCATAGCCAACAGCTGGATGTTTAGACTTCCCTGAAGCCAGCTGTAGGTCTGTCTGGAGGTGAGAATTTGCTAAGAGCTACTGGATACCTTTTGAATCCCATACCCAAGAGGTTAAAGGTAAGAATTCTTGGGCGGTGCCTGTGGCTCAGTAGGTAGGGTGCTGGCCCCATATACCGAGGGTGGTGGGTTCGAACCCAGCCCTGGCCAAACTGTAACAAAAAAATAGCTGGGTGTTGTGGTGGGCGCCTGTAGTCCCAACTACTCAGGAGGCTGAGACAAGAGAATTGTCTAAACCCAAGAGCTGGAGGGTGCTGTGAGCTGTGACGCTACGGCACTCTACTGAGGGCGACAAGTGAGACCCTGTCTCAAAAAAAAAAAAAAAAGAAAAAAGGTAAGAATTCTTAGTACCTTCTAGGGAATTTTAGGAAACAGATATGATCTGGGCTGATGATGTTCTGCTTGGATGTGATAACTTGATGCAGACTATTTGTATTGGGTTCACTATAAGAAGTGGCAACAACTGTATCGAGGGCCACCCATTGTGTGAAAGCCTGAAGAGTAACAGTAGTGACCACCAGCTAGATTCTTATCTCATGTTACTCTGCTGAGTCCTCATGATGACGGTGCTGGGTTGGAAGGGGAGGAGGCGGTCAGTGGCTTCCTCATTAGTTCAGGTGGCTGAGATATAACTAGTTAGTGTAATCAGACAGTGATCTCAGACCATGATTGTCATCCAGATGATCCAGAATATCTTTAATTTTTAGATTTGATAGAAATCACTCCCTCTTCCAAAAAAATTGACTCCTGATAGGAAACTGCAGATTCCTGACAATAAGCATGTGAACTGTCATGGTACAATAGGTCCCAGCAAGAAAAACTGTTTTATGGTGCTTGGAAGTCAAGTAGAGAAGGTTATCTTTAAAAATATATATTATCAGCCTCAGAAGCTCCAGTGTTCACAACAAAGGCCTCCGGGCCCCTCTCCTCACAGCACGTTGCTGTGGAAATCTGCGGGGCCTTAGAAGCAGGTGTCTGGCAAAGCCTCTGAAGAAGGAAAGAGCAGCAGAGAAGCCTTGATGTGACTCACCCCTCTCCAAATGGGTGGCTTTGGATTTGCTCTGAAATCAGCCCTTCCGCCCAATGTGCCATTGCAGATGGTTCACTCTTAGCAAAGTAAAACTTCCTGTTTATCAGAAAACAGATTTAAAGAGGCTATAGACGAGATACTCAAGAGCTTTCTTGTATACCAATAAGTTCTTGCAAAATAGCCTTTTAATTAAGTGGAGTGAATCAGAAACATCTGAATTAAATTTTCTCAAAAAATTTGAAACCCAAGAGAGAGAAAGTGCTTGGCTGGCTAAACGCAGTTTAGGTTTATGGTAACCCCAAAGTGTTTGAAAAACAATTTACATATTTGATGAGCTCAAAATGTCTCTGCGTTAGGCCTTGTTCCCAGGATAAAATATACAATAAATATGGACATTTAGAACAGGGTCATATTGGGCTCTATTTCATGGGGGGGGGTGGGCAGTTTTGGTAATGAAAAGCTAAAAAGGCCAGCTGTTATTTTTTACCTGGTACACTTTAAAAATCATTAATATGTTTTTTATCATTTGAATAATGAAAATGTCTTATGAACTAGACTTTTCATGGTGTCAAAATAGAGTAACTCGTCAAGCAATGTAATACCTTTGTTTGTAATTACGTTTAACTGAGTCTATCTTATACAAAGAGCACATTATTTCAGGAGTCTGAGAGTGTTGATGTTGCTGGAGAGCACTCTAAGAACACAACACATTTCCCATCAGATGAGTCATCAGGGCACTTTGTAGAACTTCGATTTGGTGAGATTCACAGGAGAGTCACACCAGTTGGGTGGACTGGTGTCTATTAATCAATTTGTGCTATGCTGACACTATTAGAAAGTCACACACCATTGAGGGGTCAGCGGATGACCTTACTGATGGTTTCCTTTCCTATGTTCAGTTGTCCCACATAAATATGCAAAAAAAAAAAAAAAGAAAAAAAGAAATCAATGGGGTCAGTCCTTGACCCACTTCCCCCTTCGGAGTGTGACTATACCAGAAATGTTTTCTGGATGATGGGCATAAATTCAGCCACCAGAGTGAATTGGGTTTCTGGTTGGCCAGTGGTGAAATGTCATAGGAGTTGCCCTAACCCATAAGCCCCTATGACTGAACTGTGCTGTGAACTGTGCTGTGGTCAGTAATTTAAGGGACTTAGAGTCAGAAGATCTGGTTTTCTAAATATGTAGGCAGCGGGCAGATCATGTGGCCTCTTTCCCTTGGTCTGTAGACTTTCTGTTTCATACTGGTGAATGTGAGAGAAGAGATAACTGACCCTGTATCTCAGAGACATGAGAGGCAAGGATGCTGAGTGGTCAGTGTTCTCCCTGGGTTGACGTGGCAGTTTGGTTACCCTCACTTGATCAGGTTGATGCTGCTTCTGTGAAATCTTTACAAACACTGTATCATGCCTTTTGTGTGAAGCCTGATATCATTTCCTTCCAAGTCCTTGAAAATAGTTGGTGCAGTTGACTCTTGCACAACACGGGTTTGAACTGTGTAGGTCCACTTATAGGCTGAGTTTTTTCAGTAAATACATTGGAATTTTTTTTGAACCTTGTGATAATTTGTAAAAATTCCCAGACAGACTTTGTAGCCCAGAAATACTTTTTAAAAATTAAGCTAAAAGTATGTCACAAATGGCTAAAACATATGTAGACATAAAACATTCACATTTATCAAAGCTTATGCCCAAACCATACATGGCACCATTCCCAGTTGAGAGGAACGTAAAAGATGCCAAGTCCAGTATTAAATCATGACGGCATAAAGTTAACCACAGCACACACTGTACCACTGTGATAATTCTGAATTGACCACAGCACACGCTGTACCACTGTGATAATTCTATAGTTACCTGGGGCTGCTACTGCAATGAGTTCAAGTGTTGTGGTGTGTCTGCTTCGATGCTGTGTGATTCTAGTCACGTCCACATGAACAATGTCTCTCTCTAGTAAATTGTGTATTGAAGTAAAAAGAGAGCTTTTGAGGTTCTTGCATACTTTTCATTGCATTTAGCACAGTATCATGAACTTTGAATAACCCCATGCGAACCGTCTGAAATGCTACTAATGGTGCTGGAAGCTCTCCTAAGAACTGAGAAAAGTTGTCATCATAAGACAAAGCTGAAATGCCTGATATGTGCTGTAGTCTGAGGCCTGCAGCTCCAGTTGCTGCCATTTCAATATAAATAAATCCAGCATAAAGACCATTGCAAAGGGCGGTGCCTGTGGTCAGTGGGTAGGGTGCCGGCCCCATATACCAAGGGTGGTGGGTTCAAACCTGGCCCCAGCCAAATTGCAACAAAAAAATAGCCAGGCATTGTGGCGGGTGCCTGTAGTCCCAGCTACTCGGGAGACTGAGGCAAGAGAATCACCTAAGCCCAGGAATTGGAGGTTGCTGTGAGCTGTGTGACTCCACGGCACTCTACCAAGGGCAATAAAGTGAGACTCTGTCTCTACAAAAAGAAGACCATTGCAAAAAAAAGGAAAAGAAATTCATGAAGTCACTACACTTAGACCACTATGCATGAAAACCTTGCCCTTTTTACAGAATACCATCTTTTTTGGTACTAGAGATGCAGCTTCTATGTAAGCGAAAGGCACACCTTTTTTGTGATTGCTACAAGAAAGGCGTACCTGAAGACCCTAATATGATTTGAGAAAAAGTGAAATCATTATGTGACACCCTAAAGCAACAGGGAGATGAAGGATTTAAAGCTGGAGAATATAGTGCCAGCAAAGGATGGTTTGATAATTTTAGAAAGAGGTTTGGCTTAAAAAAAGTCAAGATCTGGGCGGCGCCTGTGGCTCAAAGGAGTAGGGCGCTGGCCCCATATGCTGGAGGTAGTGGGTTCAAACCCAGTCCCGGGCAAAAACTGCAAAAAAAAAAAAAAAAAAAAAAAAAAAATTCAAGATAAGAGCAGCAACACCTTCTGCTGACCCAGTGTGCTCAGCTTCCATTAAGAAAATAATTGTGTAGAAAATGAT
>CAUYPK010165986.1:0-14703 GCA_963574355.1 Loris lydekkerianus | reverse complement strand
TATCTCAAGAATGGAAGAAAAAGTATCCAATGTACTCAGCCCTACTATGAAACTAATTTATGGCTTTCATATGAAAGCTATAACCCAGTTATAACCTAAGAATATGGGGAAGGGGGAGAGGGAGGGGAGGGAGGGGGGAGGATGGGCTGAGGGTGATTGGTGGGATTACACCTACGGTGCATCTTACAAGGGTACATGTGAAACTCAGTAAACGTAGAATATAAATGTCTTAACACAATAACCAAGAAAATGCCATGAAGGCTATGTTAACCAGTTCAATGAAAATATTTCAATTTGTATATAAAACCAGCACATTGTACCTCATGATTGCATTAATGTACACAGATATTATTTAATAAAAAAATAAACAAAGGGAACTTAATTAAACTGAAAAGCTTCTGTACAGCTAAGGAGACAACAAACAAAGCAAATAGACAACCATCAGAATGGGAAAAGATATTTGTATATTATGAATCAGATAAAAGCTTGATAACTGGAATCTACAGAGAACTCAAATTAAGTAACAAAAAAAGGTCAACAATCTCCTATAATTCAGGGGTTCTGAAACTGTGGTCCGCGGGCCACATGAGGCAGTGTGATTGTATTTGTTCCCATTTTGTTTTTTTTTTTACTTCAAAATAAGATATGTGCATTGTGCATAGGAATTTGTTCATAGTTGTTTTTTTAAAACTATAATCCAACCCTCCAACAGTCTGAAGTACAGTGAACTAGCCCCTGTTTAAAAAGTTTGAGGATGCCTGCCCTATATCAATGGGCAAGCGAGATGAAAAGAACCTTCTCTAAAGACAGACTAGTGGCTAACAAGGATATGAAAAAATGCTCATCATCCCTAATTATAAGAGAAATGCAAATCAAAACCACCTGGAGATATCACCTAACCCCAGTGAGAATGGCCCACATCACAAAGACTCAAAACTGTAAATGCTGGCATGGATGTGGAGAGACGGGAACACTTTTACACTGCTGGTGGGACTGCAAACTAGTACAACCCTTTTGGAAGAAAGTATGGAGAACCCTCAAAGAACTCAAACTAGACCTCCCATTTGATCCTGCAATCCCATTACTGGGCATCTACCCAGAAGAAAAAAATATCCTTTTATTATAATGACATCTGCACTAGACTGTTTATCACAGCTCAATTTACAGTTGCCAAATTGTGGAAACAGCCTAAATGCCCACCAATCCAGGAAAGGATTAACAAGCTGTGGTATATGTATACCATGGAATACTATATAGCCACTAAAAGGATGGTGACTTTACATCTTTTGTATTAATTTATATGGAGTTAAAATACATACTTCTTAGTAAAGCATCACAAGAATGGCAAAGTAAGATCCAATGTACTCAATTTTGATATGAGGATAATTGATGCTAGTACATGGTGAGGGGATGGGGAATGGGGGTAGGGAGAGAAGAAAGGAGGGAGTGGGGTGTGGAGCCATGGTGTGTAACATACCTCTTGAGGGCAGGACCTATTAACAGAGGAACTTCACCTGGCAAATATAAGCAGTATAACCTGGCTCATTATACCCTCAATAATTCCCCAACAATAAGAAAAACAACATTCATATCAATTCATATTACAATAGACCCCCTGTAAACTGACCACCCAAGGGACTGTAACAAACTGCTCACCATATGGAGGTGGGTAACATAAGGAACTAGGCCTACTCTACTGATATGTACATGTGGTACATGTCTAGTCTATGAGAATTAGATCAACTTAAAGAAGTGGTCAGCTGCAGAGACTCTACTGTACTTCTAAAGAAGTGTCAAAATGTTCTCAATTTTTCACAAAGATATTGCTTCTTTCTTGCTCAACTTATTATTTTGCAAGTTTTCCTAATGATGTCCTTTATAATTATTTGGTTTTTTTGATCTAGATGTAACTCATTGCATTTACTGGTCATATTTCTTCAGACTCTTTCAATTTAGAGTAGTTCTTCTGCCTTTCTTTGTCTTTCATGACACTGCCATTTTGAAGGGTAGCTCCAGTATCATCAATCTGGGTTTGTCTGATGTTTCTCATGATTAGGTCATGGTTAAGCATTTTAGGGAGGTATACCACAGATGTGATATTGTGCCCTTCCAGCTAGACTATATCAGCAGGCACTTGAAATTCTTCGGACGTATTACTGAAGATGTTAGACTGGATCATTTGGTTTAGAATCAGGGGTCCTCAAACTTTTTAAACGGGGTCAATTCACTGTCCTTCAGGCTGTTGGAGGGCCGGACTATAGTTAAAAAAAAAAACAAAAACTATGAACAAATTCCTATGCACACTGCACATATCTTATTTTGAAGTAAAAAAACAAAACGGGAACAAATACAATTACACCACCTCATGTGGCCTGCAGGCCATAGTTTGAGGACCCCTGGTTTAGATAATGTTAGATTTTTCTGTGGTAAATGGATCCATTATCCCTTTTGATTAATAAAAATCCATGTAAAAACTACTCTGATAGCTCATGATTTAGTTATGTAATTCCATTGTATATATTTTAATATTAGATTATAACATTGTAAAGTATACTTTTGTACGTAAATGCATCTAATCATTAATCAACTCATTAGATATAGTGTTAGAATAGAAAGATACATTTATTATGTAGATTTCCAGAGGCTATCATAGGTGCAACGCGTAGATTTAAGAAGTTGACAGTA
The DNA here is from genome assembly GCA_963574355.1 of Loris lydekkerianus. Lineage (NCBI taxonomy): Eukaryota > Metazoa > Chordata > Mammalia > Primates > Lorisidae > Loris > Loris lydekkerianus. The sequence goes on along the minus strand of CAUYPK010165986.1, from coordinate 12,018 downwards.
GGGCTCTTTAAAATTGTTTATTTTTTTTTCCCTATACCAACACAAGACTTGTTTTTTATGCTTTTTGTCCACAGCCCTGTTGGATAATCATTTCCTCTGTTTAAAATTCAAGAGATGTGCTCTTCATTCTAGAGGAAACAAAATGCTTTTCCAATGTACTAACAAATGCACCATCTCACCAAATATCAAGAAACCCAAAAGGCCAGCCTGAATCAATAAACTTCCAGCCCCTGGCCATTCCATTCCAGCTCCAATGATATGGTTCCATTTATAAAGCATTAACCTTAAAATATAGCTTGAGATCAAGTTGAACACACTTTATTACAATACAAACTGGTAACATACTGGAAACTTCACGTACTCAAAGTTAGCATGTTATAATAGAGAGATCTTTACAGTCTAAGACAACCAATATTTTTTAGCTTAACTCCATCACTTAAGCCAATCTTTCATAATTCATTTTTACCTTCTGAAAATTGTTTACTCATCTTTAAAACAGTATCAGCCCTGTGGGGTTGTATAAGCAATAAATCATATCATACATGAAACAGCTTTGTAAGTCAGAAAGCATTTACAAATGGTAAACAGGGAGAAATGCCCTGAAAAATACAATTATACTGTTATTTTCTACATGGAGAATTACTACTCGGACATGATGCTAAATAAAAACTATTTATTAAAGAATTTTCAATACTTTGAATGCCAAAAATGGAGCATCCTGATTGTGCAAATGAAGCAACACTGAATAGAACAGAATTTTAATGATGCCAAGAACCAGGCAGGAACTGCTCAAGAGACCGATTGCTTTCTATGCTGACTTCATGGAGTGAAATGGTTTTAAGAGGAACAGCTGCCAACTTGAGTTGCCAGCCCATTGCAGACCTTCTACACTGATGCTCAAATTGCATACACACAGGGTTACAGGAAATACTCCAACTATTGGCTGCTTTTATCAGTCATGTGTGCACATGCACACATATACATGGGCATATATACACACAAGGGTTCTGGCAAAGAAATAACTCAACCAAAGTGTAGATCCCTCCAAGTAATGCTTACATGATATTTCATGTGTTCATCTAATCCAATTCTTGACTGATTAGACTACAGGGATGGTGGCTGAGTGTACCTTCCCAGTGAAAGAACCAGAAAGAATGGAATGAAATAGTCCAGCTGTATTGTAATTTCTGCCCTACTCACCAGTACTGAAATATGCAATGGTGAAGCTAGAGACTTCATTGGAAGCTTCATGTAAAACAACTATGCACCAGATGAAAACCTTTTGGCTCAGTCAACTCCCCTATGAAGTAAGCAGGAGGAGGCCACAACTAGATGGACTGGGGTTCATAATGAGGGATCTGTAAAAGAAGCAGGCCTGTGATGATGATGGCTGGAAACTGATATTTGAGATTAGCAAAATTAACTGACTATGTGAATATTGATTTTGTTTGTATCCACCTCCCTCTCCATCCTGACCATCACAGCTCTGATCAAAGACTGTATTCTTTTTTATTTGAGTTATCTCCCCACTCTGACAAATTCCCACCCCATCTCCAGTGTGATCTCTTTAAACGTGTTGACAGCAATTGCTCAAAATGTTGCAATTATGGCAATATTTTTTTCTTATTCTCTCCCATATGTTCCTTCAAAGATCTCTCAAATGAAATCTACATAGTCTCCTCATCTTATAAATAGTATGGTTGGAAAATAAATTTACGACCCTACAGGGCTACTTATGAAGAACATCTATTCAAATCCTTGGTTTAAAATCTGTAAGCATTCTCATTTGACAATGATAAATGTGAGACTCAGAGATGTTAGGTCTAGAAATGAGTATTCAGAATGTAATCCTCTCTCCTTATGTGTAAACATGACCTGTTTCTGTGATGAGAGAGTCATTTTCATGATTAAGTTACATTATATAGCAAGGATGAAGGGATTTTATAGATATAATTAAAGGCCCTAGTTAGATTCACCTGGGTGGGCCTGACCTAAAGAGGTCTATGCAAACAAACAAACAAACAAACAAACAAAATATATATATATATACACACACACACACATCAATCTTATGTCCTTTGAAAAAATCAATTCAAAATAGATCATAGATATAAATGTAAAATGCAAAACTACAAAATTAGGAGATAATGTAGGAGAAATTCTAGGAGACCTTGGGCTTCATTTGACTTTTTAGATACGACACTAAAGGAATGATCCATGAAAGAAAGAACTGATAAGCTGGGCTTCATTAAAATGAAAAATGTCTTCTCTGTAAAAGACATTGTCAATAGAATGCAAAAAAAAGCTTCTTACTGGCAGAAAATATTTGCAAAAGATATATCTGATAAAGAACTGCTATCTCAAATACAAAAAAAAAAAAACCCTTAAAATAATAAACATACTTTTAAATGGGCCAAAGAAATTAACAGAAGATATACAAATGGCAAATAAGCATACAAAAAGATGTTCCAATAGGTGAGCATTATGGCAGGCACCTATAGTCCCAGCTACTTGGGAGGCTGAGGCAAGAGAATAGCTTAAGCCCAAGAGTTGAAGGTTGCTGTGAGCTGTGATGCCACAGCACTCTACCCAGGGCAGTAGCTTGAGACTCTGTCTTAAAAATAAATAAATAAATAAATAAATAAATAAATAAAAATAAATAAAATAAAAAGATGTTCTATATTATGTTCTCAGGGAAAATGCAAATTAAAACATTAATGAGATAGTACTATATACCTATTAGAGTATAGAACACTATTGACATCAAATGTTAACAAGGATGTTTGGTAACAAAAACTCCCATTCACCACTAGTGGGAATACAAAAGGATACAGCCACTTTGGAGACAGTTTGGCAATTTCTTACAAAGTTAAACATGCTCTTACCCTACAATCTAGTAATTATATTCCTTGGTACTTACTCAAAGGAGTTGAAAACTTATAACCACATAAAAACCTGCATGCAGATGTTTATCACAATCTTATTCACAGTTGCCAAAACCTGGAAGTAACCAAGATGATGTCGTTCAGTAGATGAATTAAAAAACTGTGGTGCATTCAGACAATGAAATATTATTCAGCACTGAAAAGTAATGAGCTGTCAAGCCAAGAAAAGTCATGGAGGGAACTTAAATGTCGATTACTAAGTCAAAGAAGCCAATAGGGAAAGGCTACATCCTGTATGTTTCCAACTATATGCCATTCTAGAAAAGTCAAAAGTATGCACATAGTAAAAAGATCAGTGGTTGTCAGGAGTTAGGGGAAGGATGGATGAATAGGTGTAACACAGAGGAATTTTAGGAAAGTGAAACTTCTTTTTATGATACTTTAGTGATAGATAAATGTTATTATACACTTGTCTAAACTCATAAAATATACAACACCAAGAATGATCTCTGATGTAAATCATAGTCTTTGGGTAATAATGATGTAGGTTCATCAGTTGTTACAAATGTGCCAGGTGGGTGGGGGTACTGATGATAAGGGAGGCTGTGTACCTGTAGGGGCAGGGAGTATATGGTCAACTTCTCACCTTCCTCTCAATTTTTCTATAAACCAGAAGACTGCAATTAAAACATATTATGTCTATTTAAACATCAGTATGTGATCTAAACATCACACATTTCAGGAAAAAATGTTTTCCCCCTTAGGTATAATGTTATCTTGCCAATTTGCTCAAACTTGTTGATGGTGAAGAGGTGAAAAACACCCATACACAGTTTCTGGTATTTAAGACCCCACATCTAGTGATTCATATATGTGAGAGTAATTAAGGGAAAAAATGAAAAATTCAATTATAATGACACATGCGTACTTTATCAAATACCACTTTCTGCACAATGTTGGAAAATTCTGCCTTGGAAAAACAAGTTTTTCTTTCTTGGGATCAAGAAAGATGCTCAATATCACTTTTCTTGAGAAATCATTAGCATATTGGGCAGCAATATGAAATAATCTCATTCTCATAGAGCCAGCTATCTCTTTAGAAAATTTTCACATTTTCAGTTAGTTTAATTAATATATACCTTTTTCATTTTATTACAAAAATCCATAATTCAGGAAACATGTTAAGTTTTATCACCATCCCCAGTACTTTAAATGGAAATGTGTTAAATATGTGAATAAATTGATAAGGAAAAAAAGGCAGGAGGATAAAACATTTTTATCTCCTAAGGGGCCTGTCTAAAGAAACTATCTCTTCCTCAAGCCAGTAGATGCTGATGGCTTGACCCAGTGTATGTTAGTGGAGATGGAGAGAGATAGAGATACTTATATTTTTGGGATAGGAGCTACAAGATTTACAAATGGGTTTCAGTGAAGAATAAGGAAGAGGGATGAGTCAAGAAAAACTCTATGCAATCTCAACCTAGGTATCAACCCAGAAGAAAAAAAACCCCATCTTAACACAAGGAAGTTTGCACTAGAATGTTTACAGCAGCTCAATTCACAATTGTCAGGATGTGGATACAACCAAAGTGCTCATCAACCCATGACTGGATTAACAAAGTGTGGTATATGTATACAATGGAATACTATTTGGCCATAAACAGGTGGAGACTTCACATCTTTTGTATTAACCTGGATGGAGCTGAAACACATTCTTCTTAGTAAAGTATCACAAGAATACAAAAGCAAGTATCCAATGTATTCAATACTAGTATGAAGCCAGCAGATGATCTAATACACGTACATGTAAGAGAAAAATGCAATTCAATTCAATTTGGGGAGAGGGGAAGGAGGGGAGAGAGGAGGAGGGGAGGGGCATTGGTGTGCTCCCACACAATGTAAGTGTATATGGCACACCTCTTGGGTGTGAGACACAACTATAAGAAGGACTCTACCTAACAAATGCAAACATTATAACCTGGTTGTTTGTACCCTCACATTAACCTGAAATTTAAAAAAAAAAGAAATTCTAAGTACTGGTAACTGAGATAAACAAAGCAGATGAGCACTTTGGGGAGACTTGGACATTAAAAACCCAGTGATCAGGGATGAATTCATTGATAAGATGACAGGTGCTGTGTGTGAGAATTTGAGTCCAGGAGGTGAGGGATGACCAAGAAGTCTGAACTTGTGACTCCTCGTGTGTCTTAGACTGTTTGGGCTACTATAACAGAATAATACCATAGTATTTTTAGGCCACAGGGTGACCTATAAACAGAAATATATATCTCACAGCTCTGGAGGAGGGGAAGTCTAAGGTCAAGGTATTGGCAGATTCAGGTCCGGTGAGGGGCTGCTTCCTGCTTCCTAATCAGCTGTCTTTTTATTGTTACCAAATAAGGTGGAAGTCAAGGGTAATCTTTGAGGTCTCTTTTTGTAAGGACATTAATGCCTTTCATGAAGGTTCGACTCTCATGATCTCATCACCTCTCAAAGGCCATACTTTCTAATCCCATCACGTTGAGGATTAGGATATTAATATTTGAATGTTGAGAGGACACAAATATTCAGTTTACAATATAGTGCAAATTGGGATAAAGGACAAGGTGATGTTTGTCCTGATGGTTTTGAGTCACACTGACAGTAGCAACAAGGCTGCGAGTATGGGTAGAGAGAGAGGGAGGATGGTAGAGAGTGAAGCAGAGTGAACCAGCCAGCTGCACACAAAGCCCCAGGGCTCTTTCTTAACTCTGATTTGTTCTTATCAGGACTTTAAGTTAAATATCCTTCTGAAAGCTGAGGCCAAACTGATAGAAGAAGAAATACATTGTTGGTACCTGACTCTGCTTGAATTGGGGCAGACTGTAAAGGATGCTGTGATTAGAGACATCAGCACAGAAGAAAGTCTGCATCCTAAGGGAGATGAGGAAGGAGACATGTAGACCTGGGCTTTCAGAGTCATAATTAATGATGTTGATGATGTCTTGAACGTGACTGAGAAGGCTGCAGGCATTAGGTCCCAGCCTGGCTTCATGCTGATTTAATATAGATTGGGAATCAAGCTGCCCAGGGCAAGGGAGAAAAAAAGTACTGAGTGAATGCCCAAGTATTTCATCTTTATGTCCATTTTTTAGGGAATCCCCAGTATTGAAAATCTCTGATGCAAGTCTTTTTAGTAAGGAATGAGTGGACCTACCTAACAAGGAAGGTTCAATTTAGCAACTTTCTTGTACTAGCAAATGGGTTCGAGGTGTGTATGCATGTTACCAGCAGTTCTCATGAATGCAGATGGCCTTTTAGTTAAAATACTAGCAAATAATTGCACAGGGCTTATACTGCACCAGACATTTTATAAAGTGCTTTGCGTGTATTGGGTCATCTAATTTCATTTAAACATTTATATTACACCAAGTACAGATTGGGAATTATGCCAATTTCTAGGGACACAAAGGATGGACATGCTTCCAGACCGCTGAAAACTCAAGGCCTGGAGAAGGAGATCTTGGAGATTTTCTAATCTAACCTTTTGATATTTTCAGGAGGAAACTGACACCAAGTGAAAGTCTTACTTGCCCATCGTGACATGGTGACTTGCCCAGCAATTTAGCACCAGAGGAGCAGCTGCCACCCAGGCCTTCTAGCTCTCACTCTGTGATCATTCAGATATACTGAAGGTCTTGCCCAGAATCGTGGTGCTACTCTGGGACAGAGTCCAATATGTCACCAGGCAAGTTAGTAAACTCAAAAGACTCCATTTTGAGGCTCCAAAAATAATAACAGTATATATGGTTAATGTGTAAATCAAACCTCCTCTGACTAGTAGTCTAGCAATGTCCCAGGAACGAGCTAAGCCTAAACCCTAGAATCAAACTTATCCACTAGATAGGTAAGTTAAGTGTTCAGAAAATAATCTTGCCAAAGACCAATGGATTTTTTTAATATATATTTGGGGACAAGACAGAAATGGAAAGGGAGGATTTTTCTAATAAAATCTCTACTTCCATAGGTCATGAAGAACTGCAAGGAACTGGAACAATAACTTTTAAATTGTTCCTGTGTTTCATGTTTGACCTTATTCCTTTAAATTATACTAATAGATCAGACCTAAATGAATGCTTTTTAATCTTGTAAAAGTAATTATTGATTTATTTAATTCTATAAATCAGTCATATAAACCAATAATGGATACATTTTTTAAAGTAAGAAAACCATTCTGTCCCCTTCTAGCCTTATACAACCTTACAGTATACATAGAGAAGAAAGCACACAGTGTTTTTACAAATCATTTGAACATTGCTCTAACATTTCTCATTTGGGAAAGAAAAATACATGTGTTAAAAAGGCAAATTTGCTATTGCTTTCAGCTGATAAATTATTGTCTAGATTTGAGGTGAGAGGAAAAAAAAAAAAAATAGACTCAGCCAAGTAGTTCTCCACCTCAGGGGATTTTGGTTTTAGGTAAACTAATACATTGACTCATGGGCATGTCTACATGGAATTTTTTAATTAATGGACAAATAGTCCCTTATAGTCACATCTGAGAAGACAGATGAGATCAAAGGATTCCTGAACAGCACAGCTCACTAGGAGAGGCCTTTGCGAAAGCACTTTACTTCAATATAGATTAGAAAGCTCATTAGATGTACATGTTTGTGGGGAACTGATAAAAATAGGGTTCATAACCAGATTTTACTAAGACTTTTGACATACATTTTCTCACTATCCCAAGATTGAGGAGGAGAAACATGGTCTTCATGATGATTTGGTTTGGGGCATTTTGTGAATGGTAGAAAGACTGTACTCAAAGGGAGTTGACGAATTCATTGAAACCCTCTCTATGGCATACATTCACTATCTACTTGTGCTCGTGCCATTTGCTGTTTCCTTTTCCTCCTGGACACATAAATGTGTAACTCAATTACATTTTACAGTCTCCCTTGCAGCTCAATGTGGCCAGATGACCAAGCTCTGGCCAGTGGAATAATGTACACCATTAATAGGCCTGGCCATGCAAATTTTCCATTCACAGTCCCTCATACACTAATTGCTTGTTGTCTGGCTGGAAGGAAAACAAGCCTGGGGCAATCTTCAAAGTAAGGTGATGATAACAGAGTCACAAGATGAAAGAAACCAGGCCCCTAAATTTTCTCTGGGAGAAGAGCCACCCAACCAGAAACACCTATAATGACTGACTTGGTGAACAAGAAATTAACTTTACTATGGTTAAGCCATGAAGATTTCAGACTTAATCTAGTATCACAGGTTTTACCACCTTAAAGAGTAAATAAATTCTTCTTATGTACAAAGTACCATGGGCTAAGGAGGATACAAAGATAAAAATCCAGACAACTTTTCAAATTAAAGAGCTAGCGTCTAGATGGGGAGATAGATGCTGATACTTCTAACCTGAGAATGATGAATGATATAATGAGGGTACAATGAAAGGTATGGTGGTTAAATATATAAGCTCTAGACACTACATGTTCAAATTCCACATCTGCCACTAACCCAGTCTGAGACATTGGGAGAGTTACTTAATTTCTCTGAACCTCAGTTCCTACATATGTAAAACAGGGCTGCAAAGAGGACTTACAGATTATTGTGAGGATGAAATCAATACATGCAAAGCATTGTGAACACTGCCTAGCATATAGTAAGTGCTTAAAAATGTTATCGTCATCATTATTTTGGGGCAAGGAAAAGAAATGAGGCTGCATGCAACTGAAAGAATCAAAGAAGGCTTCCTACAGATGTCATTTGAACTTGGCTCTGAAAAATGGGTAGAATTTGGATACTTAGAAGTCATGGCTTAGGGGCCATCTCTCCTAAGCAGAGGGGAAAGAAGCATATATACTATGAGGACACTCTGGAGTAAGTGATTAAAGAACAAAAGTAAACAGTCCAGCTGTGTTTTCACCCAGGGATTTTGCAGGGAAGAAGGCAGCCAGGTTGGTAGCAGCACTGAATGAGAAGTATGGTACGGAGGAGACAAGCTGGCGGACTGAAGCCAGCTTTCCACAGAGGCTCCCATCCAGAAGGAGAGTTAAGGGACAAAAACTTAGCAAGTAACCTGGTGGATTTGAACTGCACCAAGAGAGAAGGTTGAAGAACACACATCAACCCCGCTGCGGTGAGCTTTGATCACAGGGATGCAAACAAAAGGTACAAAATCCATCACCAAGAGGACGGGGGTCCCCCCTCCCCCATGAGACCAGCTCAAGAGCCCCACAAACAAACAAATGGGCAGAAATCAAAGGCCCTCCCACTACATTCCACGGGAGAGACCTTCTAAAAACTGGACCTACCTCCCCTACTAGGGTGCCATGGCATTCTTCTGCCAGGCATAAAACTATATAAAACTGTAAATATCCTTTGCCTGCAACTCTGAACTCCCAACACTCCCCTCAACTCACACTGAAGTCTGGAGGCCTGTCCCCCAGGAGTTCAGATTCTTGGATGATTTCTCGAGGGGTGTGGACAGTGCCCATGCTGCGGCTGGTCAGCACTGACTCTGGGGCACAGGAGTGAAGAGAGGACAGTTGGCTGAGGGGGAGCCACACCAGGGCGGTGCTTCCCTGTGGTGTGGTGCAGTAGCCCTCCTTGGGCAGCAATATGGCCAGACATAAAACTATGTTAAACTGTGTATCTTCCCCACTTGCAACGCTGAGCTCCCAGCACTCCCCTCCACTCTCACTCTGGGGTGTGGGGGCCTGTCCCCCAGGAGTCCAGATTCTTGGGTGATTTCTTGTGGGGTGTGGATAGTGCCTGAGCTGCACTGACTCTGGGGCACGTGAGCGAGGAGAGGACGGTCAGCTGGGAGGGAACCGCGCCAGAGTGGCAGTTCCCTGTGACACGGAGCGACAGCTGTCTTCTGGCAGTGGTGCGGCCAGGCATAAAACTGTGTGGAACTGTGTGTGCTCGCTAGCTGCAGCTCTGGGCTCCCAGCACTCTACTCCGCCCTCACTCTGAGATCTGGAGGCGTGTCCCCCAGGAGTCCAGATTTTTGGGTGATCTCTCGAGGGGTGTGGACAGTGCATGAACTGCAGATGGTCAGTGCTGACTCTGGGGCGCGGAAGCAAGGAGAGAAGGGTCGGCTGGGAGGGAGCCATCCCAGAGCGGCGGTTCCCGGAGGCGGATCAACAGCCGGGGTTTTTTTAACAGCAAAACGGCTCACTCCTGGATATTCTGAAGCCACACTCCCTGTCTCCCTGGGCAACCAGAGGAGGCCACCCGTGAGTAAAGGATTTGCCTGAGGCAATTCACAAACCTGGGAAGCTTCCAGGGCAGGGCCGACTCAGACAGGTAACCGAATACAAACCTCCAGCAGCAAAGACAGGACGTTGGAACTCAGAACAGCTTCTCTTCTGCAGGCAAATTTCGCAGGAACAGAGACAGAATCCTTCAGAGTTCTTCTGTTCTGTTCTATTCTCTTCTGTTCTGTCAGTAACATCAATCAGGGGTGGGGCTTGGCCTGAGTGAACACCCCCGAACTTCATCAAGCGCCCAAGGATGTCAGGCCTCACCTCCTCCTGCTAGATAGCGGCAGAGTGCAGAGGCCTGGCAGATTTCCTTGCAACTTAGGCAAGTGCAAACCCCTGGAGTATCTGTTCACTACAGGCAACTGAGTCAGCCATCTGCAAGGATATCAGTGACTGGGTTTGACAGAGGGGCAAGGTGGGGAAGGAGGCATCAACCTTCCCAGACTGATCTACTTGCTTGGTGGCTCCTCCTGACTCCACACAGCACTGGAGCAAGCCATAGCAGAGTAGTCACCAGACCCCGGTGATCGAGTTCCCAGAGACCTCTTGAACTCTCCCACCTGAGACAGGTGCCAACAGAGACAATTGATTTGGACCTTTTGAACTGAACCAATAGACTGAGGACTTTTCAGGTGGTGCCCTGTGTGTGTGGTTGTAGGAAGGTTTAATTTTCCTTTTCCAATTGTTGCCAGTGGGTGGCGGGGTGACTTAATTGCTGGTTTTTCTCCACAGCTGAGACTTCAACCCAGAGTAAATGTTCCACTAGGGTTGAACAGAAAACAGCTGAAAACAAGACAGAACCACTTAGCCCAACCACACCAGACAGGACCCCAGTTTCTCAGGCCACAACACTGTACGGGCCCTTGACAAAGCCCCAGGGGAAAAATCAAAATGAATAAAACAACCATGGGGTGGAATCAGCGGAAAAACTCTGGTAACATGAATAACCAAAATAGATCAACCCCCCCAAGGAAAGATATGGCAGATGTAATTGAAGATCCCATTCATAAACAACTGACTGAGATCAGAAATCGAATTCAGAATTTGGATTGCAGACAAGATTAATAAAATGGAATTAGGAATTCAAGGAGAAATTCAAAAGTTGTCTCAAGAAGTTAACAAATTCAAAGACAAAACCACCAAAGACTTAGACACACTGAAGCAAGAATTTGCAGCCCTCAAAATAGGAAAAATACAGTAGAATCCCTCAGCAACAGAATGGAGCAAGCAGAAGAAAAGATTTCTGACATTGAAGAGAAAGCATTTGAATGCTCCCAAACTCTCAAAAAGGAGGAGAAATGGAGAGTAAAAATGAATCATTCTCTCAGAGAGCTATGGGATATTTTGAAGAAGGCCAATATCCAAATAATTGAAATTCCTGAAATTCAATGGGCACAGAGGCCCTTCTGCATGAAATTATGAAAGAGAATTTTCCAGACACGCCTAGAGATTCTGAAATTCAGATCGCAGACAGCTTGAGAACCCCAGCACGACTCAACCCCAATAAGACATACCCCAGGCATATCATAATTAACTTCACTAAAGTTAATATGAAGGAGAAAATTCTCAAAGCAGCCAGATGTAAGAAAGCCATTACCTACAAAGGGAAGATATTAGAATGACTGCAGATATCTCTGCTGAAACTTTTCAAGCCAGAAGAGGGTGGTCATCGACTTTTAATCTCCTAAAGCAAAATAACTTTCAACCCCAGATCTTATATCCAGCTAAACTGAGTTTCATTTATGACAGAGAAATTAAATACTTTAATGACATTCATATATTGAAGAAATTTGCCATAACCAAATCAGCTCTTCGGGATATTCTCAGACCTATCCTCCATAATGACCAACCCAATCCTATACCACAAAAGTAAA
>CAUYPK010165983.1:0-23715 GCA_963574355.1 Loris lydekkerianus | reverse complement strand
CAGGGAGACTGAGACACTGAGTCCTTTGGAGGTGAGGAGCAGGGAGACTGAGACACTGAGTCCTTTGGAGGTGAGGAGCAGGGAGACTGAGACACTGAGTCCTTTGGAGGTGAGGAGCAGGGAGACTGAGACACTGAGTTCTTTGGAGGGGAGGAGCAGGGAGACTGAGACATTGAGTCCTTTGGAGGGGAGGAGCAGAGAGACCGAGACCCTGACATTGAGGTGGAGGAGAGAAGCAAGGAAACAAATTCGTGGTGGAGCAGAAGCAGACCAAGAACGGGAGAAGGAGGGTTTCTCCACCCATCCTTGTCCTGTCCTACTAACAGTGAGGGTTCGGGCATGAGACGGGCTGGAGTACAGCGGAGAAATCTGCGCCTCACGGGGAGAAGAGCCATCTGGCTTCCAGCATTTGAGAGGGAAATTACCTATCCTGCAATGCCTGTAAAATAACCGTTTATTTAATAGTTAAAAAAAAAAATCTCCAGTGATAAATGTCCGTTACCGATGGTCAGCATAAAGTGCCAATCGCAATACAACGCCCGCCCGGCTCCTGGCCGAGGGCTCCCTCGCGGGGCAGCGGCGGCGGAGCAGGGGAGCCGAGCCGGCCGCCTCCTGCCCCCAGGCCCCACGCCCCCGTCCTGCCTTCCGAGTCCCCGAGCTCTCGGCTGGCAGCGCGGCGGACTGGGAGAAGGCGCTCCTGGTCTCGCTGTCCCCGGCCCGGGCGGCTGAAGCAGATACAGGGATTACACGTTTGCAGGCTCCCGGGGTGGGAAGGGGACCGGAGAGGGTTGGAAGCTGCCAGTGAGCAGAACTTCTTTTCCTCCCCATTCTTTTCCGCAGTCAGAGTTACAAGCTTCTATGTCAAAGGAAGAAATAATAAAGAAAACGTACAAAATAACAATAGAAAAAGTAATACTTCAGGGAGAGACGCCACTGCGGCTCTGCTCAGCTTTCCTTCTGTTTTTAATGCAGTTTCCCTTTCCACACGTGAGTACCGCCTTGTGGCCAAGAGTTCAGCGGCGTCCGAAGGGAGCCGCCCCAGGAGGTCGGTCGGGGTCACGGCCCGGGAGGGGCTGTGGAGTGCCGCGCGCGCCAGGGACCCAGGGGACCATATGGGGGTAAGGGACGGTCCCTAGCGCCTCTCCTGCTGTCCACCGAAGTCGCTGTCAGGTTTCTTCGGTCCCTCAGAGAAGGTTCTTCTGGAAAAAGAGTCGCCTTCAGGCCCAGGGGTCCTGGTAACCTGGAGACTCGATTTAGCATTTGATCTTGGAGGTTTTGAGCTCCTTCACCTGCGAGTGTAGCGTCTTGTGGACAGCCAGAGTCCTGGACTGGCAGAATCCTTTCCCGCACTCTTGACACTTGAAAGGCTTCTCTTTGGAGTGAATATATCTGAAGGCAGAAACAGAAAGTTAATCCTGACAAAGTGATGCAATGTTACAAACAATTGTCCCAGATCCCCTCCCACTGCTGAGGGGCTTGCCTTCACAGGAAACGGGAAAGACCAAATGCTGGCAAAATGCTGAGTTTGTGGACAGAGTGGGGAGATGGAGAGGCTTGGGCAAGTGGGAGGGCAAACAGGTGAAGCCAAGCAGACCGTCTGCCTTCTGGAGAGGAGGGACAAGCTGAGCCTCCTAAGTTATGGTCAACCCTGCAGGTGAGTCAAGAGAGCCAGAGCCAGACAATTTGCTAAAGCTGTGCCATCCAGAGGCTGGCTGATAACATATGTGGTTATTAAAATTACTTAAAATTCAATAAAACTATGTCTTCAGTTTCTCAAGCACAGTGGTCACACATTTCACAAACTTAATTTTCACATATCACATTTTCCTTCACCTCAGAAATTTCTCTAGGATAGCCCTAAGGGTGGAGGAGGGAGCTGCAGAAATTGCGTTCTTGCCTGGAGGGTAAAGACACCTGACTTAGGTCTTGTTCATCCCCACATTTTCCTGGTCACACTCCAAACTTATCCCTGAACTTTCAATGGTTTTCTTCTAATCTTAGGGAATTCTCAGAAGACAGAAGCTCGGGAGACTTGGAGCCAGCAGGGGGTCTCATGAATCTCATTAGAGAGAAGGAAAGTGAGACTAGAAGGAGTAGCTTTCTCTTGGACCACCCACAGTACTGCACCTGTGATCCCGTAGGTGGTCCTGCCTCCTGAAGGCTTTGTGGCAGATGTCACAGGTGTAGGGCCTTTCATCCGTGTGCGTTCGCTCATGGATAAGTAAGTTGTAGGACTTGGTGAAGTGGCGGCCACAGAACTTGCAGACGAACTCCTTCTTGGTCTTAGAAGGCAGGCGTCCCCTAGTGGGCTTCTTCTCTGGAGACAGCTTGGTCACATCCAGGAGGGCTCCCAACCCACCTGTGGGGGAGCCAGGGCCCTCCCCCCGGCCAAGCTTGGATGGATCTTCTTGCGTGGCAGCCAAGGCCAGGTTGGCAAAATCAAAGCGTGGTTTGGTCTTGAGCGCTGCACCACTGCCTCCAGCAGTGATCTCTGGCTTGGGATGGATGACATGAGGGAACCAGGGAAAGGCTGGCAGCTGGAAGCGTGCATCCACCAGGCTGGACACAGCACCAGGCACTTTGGAAAAAGAGGAGCGTGGCAAATGCATGGCCGGGTAGCCCAGCGTCCACTGGTGCAGGTGCACAGCATGCAATGCACTGAAACCATACAGGTTGGGCAGGTGGTCCGAGGGCACAGTGGGCAGGCCATTCACTGCCTGAAGGAAGGAATAATTGGTGAGCTGCAGAGATGGGTGGATGGGTACTGGTGCTGGCAAGGTTTTGCTGCCCATTGTGGTAGCTGCAGTGGGTTCTCAATCTTGATCTGCAAAGAAAGGAAAAAGAGGGAAGGAAAGGAAAAGAGAAGTGTAAGGTAAGCCACCTTCCTCCTGAATTCCAGCCCAGCCACATCCTCTCCTCCTCTAGGGCAGGAGCTCCAGCATCCAAGACCCCACCCAGGGAGCCCACTGTCCTTACAAGTTAGATGGGAACATAAGATGCAGGGGAGCCCACTTTTCAGAACCTTTTCTGGTCTGAGGACCCCTCTGAGGGCAGAGACACACAGCTTTATAGAGAAACCAGTAGGAAACTAAATTTCATTAAAATCAGGACCCACTGTATACATACAGGACACTAACAAAAGCACAAACACAGGGAAACTGGCACATAGAAACAGCCATGTAGACAGCCAGCCTGAGTTTACACATGATTACCCTTCTCTGCAAAGACAATAGAAGTTAGGGAATCCCACATTCACATACAGATAAACACAGAAATGGACACCAACACAGATTCACGCATTCTGAAACCAAATTGACAAGAGGCAAAAGATTAACGGGAATAACCAGTGTTCTGTAGCACAATACTGGCTACCAAACGCAGAGTCATCACACACATGTAGGATCACCCTGCACCTATGAAGAGCTTCACAGACAGCCCACATACACAAGCATACAGTGCACACACCTCATGGCTCCTGAATGTTTAGGCCTTCCCTCTGACCTTTAATTTGGCTTCCAGAAGCCAAAGAAGCTGTGTCATCTATCTCAAAACTCTCAGTTTTGACCCCATATTTGCTTTCCTGCTTTCCCTATTAGAGAAATCCCCATATCCTTGGGAATAGCTTTTGTTTTGAGGAGGGTACTGACAACCATGATCATTGACTCACTTAATCAAACATCTGCAGTCCCATACAATAGCGCTTCAGTACCCTCATATCCCACAAGAAGCTGTCAGAACGTTCTTGTATGGCTGAGCCCTGGCAGGTGGATGTGAGTATGAGCAATTAGGCCTCCATTGCTGTGGTCTATGCACCCACCAGCAAAGCAGGGAGCTTGAGCAAGGCCAGAGGGAAGGCACATTGAAATGACCAGAGATTGGCAACTCTTGGTGTCCAGCCTTCATGGAAAAGTCTAGGCTCTGCAAAGAGGCCTTTCATTTCTACCTTTACCAGACACTACAAACTTAAGACTATCTAGTGGGAGGAAAGGTCAGAGAAAAAGGAAATTTTAAAGTAGCAGGGAGCCTCTGGAGGCCCAAGTGCTGAACTCCTGGCTCTGAGTTTAGGGCTACTTAAGAAGTCACTGTCAGTGCAGGGTCTGTGGGACTCCCTACTCCTTTGCCCAGTCAATCCTCTGCTGCTGACTTTTTCTTTTACTGCTAATCCCTCTCCTTGGGATATGCAGGTCCCTGCTTGGCTCCCTAGATCAGACAACCCCTCTCCAGGTCTAGTGGATCCTCAGTCCAAAGCAAGGCCCAGGCCATACACCCTTGTCTTTTCACTGCATAGTTTTTCACTAAACCCCCAGCCCTATCCAGGGATGTGCAGAGCCTATTCCCAGAAGGAGTGAGGAGATTTTTGACCCAAAAAACTTTTTCCCTGGAAGCTGGCAGGATGGTTGCTGGCTATGTGATGGACCCTAAGGAAAAAGGCCTTGCTGGGGGTGGTGAACAGAAACACCAGGAGCCTTCTGAGATTTGCTCGCCCGTGTTAAACTAGCGATCACCCCAAACCCAGTCTGACTGCTGCAATTAATTCAGCCTCGGAGCTAGGAGAGGTACACATCTGCGGTGCCCAGACCCTGCAGCGAGAGCTCAGGCAGTGCCGCCAGTGCCGGCAGAGCCATGGCCTCCGAGCAGTCCCTACTGCTTGGAGCACGGATCGATCGTGCCTGGGACAAACCGAGATCATTCTGGAGCTTGAGACAAAGCGGAGCAAAATACGAATTGGGCTAGGGAGGAAGCTGGGACCCGTTTGGATTGGGGAAAGGGGAGGAAGAGAAGACTCGCCGACATCAAAGGTGGCCGGGATCTAGGCGAGATGAGCGCTCTTTGATTTGCTGTCACCTCCTCTTCCCTCTAGGCGCTGGAAATCAGATCCTTATCTGAGGGTCCCGGGGCCAGACTGGCGACGCGGAGGCCTCAGCTTACACCTCTCGCCCCGTAGAAGGCCAGGCCGAGAGCGCGACTGTGGCAATTTGAGTCTGGGCACAACGGCTGGACCTGCTGGGTGCCTGGCTGGAAGAATCCACCTACCTCGCCAGGCTTTTTATTTTTTTCTCTCTCTGGCTTCCCCCCTAGAAGGGGAGAAGACCCAGTGGCCTTGGGCTCGGTAGGAGGCAGGGGGGCTTGCAGCCATCATGGCTCTTGGGAGCCAACCTTTCCCGGCTATCTGCCCAATCTTGTTTCTCCCTACACTACATGTACTTTCCTCAGAGGTTCAGCCAGTTGTTTTTTTTTTTTTTTTTTTTTTTTTCTGCCGCATTCTGAGGCCAGGGTTCCCCAGGCTCCCGCCAAGGACTTTGCTGGGGACGAAATTCGTTCGAAACGTGTCTCTTCACACTAGTTTCAAGAATGGGACGAAAGCACGATCAGGTTTCCGGCGGTCAGCTAAGAGAAAAACAGCCTTGGACTGGCTTCTCCTGCCGGAGAAGATGAGCCAGCGCCTGGCTCCTACAGCTCCTGTTTCCCTGACCCCAGGTCCCCATTGCAAACGCTTTCGATCTTTAAACTCAAGAAAGGAAACTTCTCTCTAGGCCAGGCACCCATTCCGCTAGAAGCTCAGGCTTTGCGACCTGAAAGACGCGAATAAGAATCCCAACTATTCACAGTAAAGGCAATACGCTCTCGGGATCACAGGTCCTTGCCCCACACAGGCTCTTTCGCGAGGGAATCCCGGGTCTGCCGCCAGCCTTATGCTGGGCATTAATGAAGTGTGCAAAGTCTATTAAAGTGGTTTATTCGGGGCTAATTGAGCGTGAGCGAGTTAACTGCTTGCATTAATTAGGACGGAACGAACTCCACGAGCGTGCGCCTGGAGGAACCCAGCAGCAACCCAAGAAAATCATCCTCGACATCAAATCCCCAACACGAGTGGTGACAGGCGTCTGGACCCCGTGGAGAGAGCTGATCAACACCGGGTACTTCTGTAGCATTGTCTCAACTAACGGAGATCTATGGAACCCACTGACTAGGCGCCCCTTCTGGGAATGCACTTAAAACGCTGGCTGCGTCCTCAGCGATCTTCTCCCAGATCTCAATGAAACAGCAATTACTTCAAGGAGCCTGGGTTAGAACATCTACCTACCGGGTCGCTGCCCGTCCCCTCCAGCCCTTCTCTTCCCTAGAGACCGTGAACTCGGGAGACTAGACTTGCACGTGGTTTCTGCTCCCAAGAGCCAAGGCTCAGCCCTTAGCTTGGGTGAAATTTACCAAATTATGGCAACAAAGAAGCCTTCGAAGCTAACCCGCTACTGCCCGAGCTGCTGAAAAGGAACTGGTCAGTGGTTTTCATTCTTCTTATCAGAGTCATTTCGCGAGAAAATTAGTTCAGCAGGAAGCCCCTCGCCTCTTTTATTCTTTCCGCTGGCTTCTACCGTCTCTCCTGAAGGCTGAGTTAGGGGAGAGTCAGGGGAGTAAAAGAATTCTTCCCTCCAATCCCCAGCCCGGAGACACCGGGGCTCCACAGTGTTTCCACTACTGGGGCCTGCGGGTCTCGAACTTGTAAGCAGTGCTGACCCCTCCTCATTGCCTCCCTGCACCAGGACTCTCGGGAGTCGCCCTCCCGGCCTTGATCACACGGAGCAATCACCCTTAAAGTTCCCAAATCAGAGCGCGAGTGCGAGGTGGAGGTCGGGGCCGCAGCCCTGAGCTCCCAGGTCTAGTCGGCCTCATACCAGAACGAAACTCCTCAAAAGACGAACTCGTACGAAGGCGTTACCGGGCTGAAGCATGCACCTGTCCCCGGCGCGGTGGGTTGTGGCTGTGGCCGTCCACTCACTCTCCCCACCTTTTTGTCAGCTAAGTAAAGGCAAGTTAGCCTGAGCTAGGAGCGGGTCTCAGGAAAGTTTGCGCTCTGTGAAGGGGGACCGCACACTAACTTCCGAAGTTCGCAGGCACCTTGCCCTGATTCCGCCGAGCGCTGCTGGCTGGCCGCAGGAGCAGAGGCCCGCCCCCTCGGTCCCCCTAGGTCAGAGGCCGCGGACCCCGCGCGGGAATCCCTGAGCCAGCAGCACCCCCAACCTTCTTGCTCTCACTTTCACAAAGATCCTGCAGCATTCCTTTGGGGACACTGAGAGAGAGGAGGCACCGGCCGTGCAGTGACAAGGAAAGAACCCGGGAGTCCTGCCTGCATTCTCCTTACTGAGCCCCGGTGCCCAGGGCTGCGGTTACCTTGCTCGGCGGCGGTCCCGGGCTGAGCTCGTCACTGGCGCTTTCGCTGAGGGGACCCAAGAAACCAGAGGCGCTGGAGCCGACCGGCACCCCTGGAACGCTAGAATCCTGACTCCCTCCGGCCGCAGGGACTCCGGGCGCCAGACACGCGGGAGCGCTCAGCAGCCCCGGAGTCCTGCCCGCCGGGGACAGTGAGCTTAGCTCGCGACTCCCTGGCTGGGTCTGAACCTGGAGCGACTGAGAACGTGCTGGGGAGAGGCCGAGCTCCGACTCACTCATCCCTTAGCACCGAGCCGCCTACTTATTTTAATCCACCACCCTCCCTCCCCCCCACCCCTTGCTTCAGGATTCCTCCCCTCCCTCCAGTGCCTCACAACCCTGCCCTGCGCCTGCGCACTGAGAGACAAAGTTTTGCTGACCGGGGCAACCGACTTTGGCAGCTGTGTTCGTTTGGCCCTGGCCTCTCCCGACCTGCGTCCCCTCTTCTTCAGTCCCGCGCGATCTTTTCTGTGTTTTCAGGCCCACAGGGGCACTCCTGGAGCGCTAGAGGAAACAGCTTCTAGCAGATGAGGGCGAGCTGGAATCGCGCGTTCCGCAGCCCTATTCTTGCGCTCCTAGGACACAGCCTGTTCCTCAGGAGGAGGGGGTGGAGGGCAAGAGCTCTATGCACGGGATCCTCGCCCCATACTTTAGGCTGCAGAGCACTTCGGAGACTGGCAGAGTCGCTTCTCCTCCTAGAATCTTTTTACAAAGTCAGTGGACCCTGAGTGTGGAGCAGCTCCTTAGCCATCCAAGCGTGTTCAGGGCCAGACACCGGGCAGCGTGGCTGGTTGCTGGTGGGGGTCGGGGAGAAACAAGTGAGCAACAACGTCAGAATGCTATGGCTGACCCCAGATCCTGGGTTCTGGAGTTCAGGAGAAAAATCAGATGGTAAGAGAAGGAGGTTGAGACAGTGACTTTCCTGGTACCCAGAAATCTCTGGCACTTCACCTCTACATGTCACAGCTCTGTTGTCACATACTCGTTTTAGGATGGATGGGAGTTTAGAGAGTGGCACAGGAATGCCAGGCAAGCTGCAAAGCTGTAGCTCCAGGGACTCTGAGTCAAAGAGCTGGTTCTGGTGGAGTTTGGAATCTCAAAGGAGTCAGGGTTCTGGCCGTGAAAAATTCTGTCTTCCCTGCCTAGACCTTACTAATGGTTCCAGTGCCCTTTTGACTGCTGTCTCCCAGAGCTGACCTCTAGCTGACCTCAGTCCAACATCTCCCTGCTATCTCTGTGGAACTCTTGGCTCTCCTCGTGCTGAGTTGGGAATAAGATTCCAGGGTTCGAGTGGGTCCAGATTCCCACCACTCCATTACGTGCTTTGCCTCAGAGTGATCCCCTCACACATTTTGACTGGATTCTGGCCTCCCTGGACTTAGTGGGTCTGCAACATATTGGTACTATGTTTCTCCAAAGGAACATCAACTGAATTTTGTGGGGAGAGGGAGGAGGATTGTGATCCCTGACATAGGAGGATGGTCATGAAGACCCCCCTTCTCAAAGGCCTAGTTGGAAGAGACTCCTCTTATATCCCCCAGCCACTAGAACAGAACTTGGCCTCCTGTTCACATCTTGGTTACTTTGGCTTGTGCAAGGAGGAGAAAAAAAGGGGGGGGGGGCACAATCTTTGCCCTAAGGGACTATAGACACCCTTAGGTGCCATGGGTTAGTACAGGAACAAGAGACATAACTTTGCCTGTGCACCTGGAACCTTAGCAGCTGCCAGTATTAGGTGACATCCTGGCCAGAGTGAGGGTCCTTGGAACAGAAGAGAACTGCGATCACCCCCTTCCAAGAGATTCCAGGGAATGATTTCCAAGAGCAGGATAAGGCTGGGAAGAGAATGTCCATGATCTTAAAGAAAGGAACATGCAACCAGTAATTTAATGCCCCCTTTGCCAGGTTATCTGGAAAATTTATCCTTATTCAAGTCAAATCCTAGAGCTATGGATATGGGGTAAGGTAGGGAAGCAAATTTGGCACTGGTCCTTTATGGCCCAGGGGCCTGAGCTTTGCCTCCCAGAGAAGTCCATGGCCATTGCTGCCTGGTGCTAGTCAGCAAGGCAGGACAGGGCAAGGGCATACCTGGGCCCTGGCAGTGATCTATCTCTACAAGGAATAGCCTGTCTCAGGTGCCTGACTTCTGAGATGGGCTTTCTAGGTAGCAGACAGTGCATAACCGCCACAAGCCAGGAAAATGAAATTTAAGATTTGCTAGGAGCTGAAAAGTCCTCCATCCCACTCTGAGCTTGCAAAAGGGATGATCCTCCAAACCTTGGCCTAGATATCCACTGGAGATCACTAGAATCTGGTTTGCTTCTGAGCAGGTTGGCAGAAAGAAGCCCAGTAAGCTAAGGGCTCCTCTGTAGCTTTGTGCAAGTGGGTATGTACCTTAAAAGAAATTGATCAGACTAAACAGGGCCCAGGTCTCTGCTCCAGGATTGTGGCTTAGGTGAATTGAGAAGGGCAGGACCCAGGACATCTAGAGCCAATGAAGGTTGACATTTTAGCAGAGTCAATATTGTTTAGGACTCATGAGGAGGAAATGCCTTTGGAATATGGTGATTGCCCTTCATGGCTGGGACCCAAAAGTACTGCCCTGCCTGCCTTGGAGTCCAGCAAAGGTGACGAAACTCCTGTCTGGACTCACAATCTCATTCTGGGAGTCCAGTGCTCTCTGCCACTGGGGCTGCACCTCTGCTATCTTTAAACCTGCCAGGTTCCAGCTGTCAACCAGACCCAGAACAAACTCCAAACTCCTCAGCAGAGGCTCTTTCTCTGGCTTTGGCCAAATGTCTGCACAATGGAAACATGAGGGAGCAGAGGGGTCCCACACTTGCCTAGGACACAGAAGCTTTGGGAAAGTGTCCCTATAGTGAAGCCTAGGCCTCGAAGTCCAGTTGTAAGCCCCTCTATGCCCAGCCAGTCTGGTGGGATTTCATAGGGGAGCGATCCCAGGATCAGCCAAGTCTCTGGGCTATTGTCAGTACTGAGCCACATCCCACAGTCAGCCCTCGCTGCCACATTTTCTTTTTTGCAGGCCTGGGGTGGTGATTGCCTCTCCTCTTCTCCCTACTGCAACCATCGCAGCTCTCCCAATTCTTGCTCCATGGAAAAGAAAGCGACCCAGTCTGTCTTCGAAGTAGAACTTGTGCAGCTTCCAGAAAATTAACTAGAAGGTGGCCTATATTGCTTTGGGTTGTTTTGGGTTAAAAAAAAAAAAAAAAAAAAAAAAAAAAAAAAAAAAAAAACCTACCTCTTTGCACTCCCCCTGCAGAGAAAAATGACCTCATTCTTTTCAATAGAATTTACTTAACACTTGTGAGTTTTTACTTCCAACAAAACTACTTCCTGCAACTAGTTTGGGGACAATTGGGGGGTCTGTTCATTAGAACCCCCTCTCTTTACACATGTATAGAACTTTCAAATAACCTGGAGATTTAGGTGTCCCTCTGTATTCATTTAGATGATGGATTGTAATGGCTCAATAGTTCCTCTGGAACCATTACGGTCAATCAGGTCAAAATCCAGCTTGGGGGGAACATTTTTAAGGAGAGGTAGGGAGGGAGGTAACAGGACCTCCACACGCATTTGTTCAGATAACACCTCTGATAATGTAGAAGCAATCCAGGGTCCTTAGGAGAATGGATGCCAGATGAACCGCAAGAGCCGGTGCTTGTTGTTGTGACTGGACAGACAAGTTACAGTATCAAAACTGAAAGGGAAAGTGAACTGTTTTCAAGAGGTTCCCGGTTCCTAAATTCTTTATGAGCACGTAAGTATCTTGTAACTACTTGTCTCCTTAATACATCAAACAATACACACATGTGTGTATCTACCTTAGGTTTAAAAGAAGGTTATGA
Organism: Loris lydekkerianus; assembly: GCA_963574355.1. Taxonomy (NCBI): domain Eukaryota; kingdom Metazoa; phylum Chordata; class Mammalia; order Primates; family Lorisidae; genus Loris; species Loris lydekkerianus. The sequence continues at coordinate 12,640 of CAUYPK010165983.1, read as the reverse complement.
ATGAAGTGAAGCACGAATATGAGCCCTGAATTGCGTGCACTCTAGACATATTACCACCGGTAAAACGAAATGCTGATAATCTCCGATGTTGTGAGGATCAAATGTAACGTGTGAAAGAGCGTGGCGAGGTTTTACTTTCTATACAAATTTGAGTCTGCAGATTATTTTTGAAACATACTAGATCACTGTTGTAAATTTACTGAATTATTTATTCCTTTATCTTAGGTGGAAGTTAAGTGTATTAGAAACGACGCAGTGTCTAATGAACTGAGGATGTTGAAGAAAAGTGGTTTGCGCGGCATCGGGAACAGTTACGGCGAAACTCTGCAGATAGAACCACCTACCGCGCTCGCCGCGCTGCGTCCGGGACAGGCTGCCCCGGCAGCGGTCGGCGCGGGAGGAAGGAGCGTTCGCCGTAATTAAACATTTCCAGACACCGGAGGGTTATTATCTGCAGAGCGATTTCCGGAGAGGGACCCGGAGCAGGGCTGGCTGCGAGGTTTCCGCGGGAGCTTCCCGGGCGCAATCCTAAAGAAAACGTGCCCCCTGCTGGTGAGCAAGCGGCATCTCCCCGTGCCCCTTCCTGGAAAAGTCGCGATTCCGGGGATCCTTACTTCGCTTTACCTAAAAGTGTTTTTCTCCTTTCCATTTTCTTTTCTGGGTTAGGAAATTTGCCTTTGCTGGTTTTAAACTATGCACAGGCTTGCCCTTCCGAAGAGCAAACAGAGGGGAAGTCCCCTGCGTTTCCCGGCCCCACGCCGTTGCTCTCAGATTTGTGGGAGTCTCCTTGCTGCTGTTTTTATTAAATAATCCGGAATCCTGAGCAACTCTCTGCCGCCTTTCTCCTCTTGTCCTGGGGACAATGGTGAGCAGAGATCTCCTGGGAAACCCTCCTGCGTGTTCCCAGCTGGGTCGGGGAGGAGGACTCTCCCGCCATCCCCTTCCCCAGCTCCCTCGCGGGTCCGCGCGCACTCCCGCGGCCGCGGATTCCCATTCCCGGCTTTTGGAGGAAGTGTAGGAATGGAGAGGGGCAGTCTGCTCCTGTGAACCAGCTGCCCTGAAACGCATGAGGTTTCCCGTCCCCTCTCTCCTCCCTGGCCGTTAGATTTCGGGTTATTTGCTGCTTCTTTCTCTGCTTCAAGTTTCCTCACGGAATAGTTTAGCAGGACCCTCTTTTCCTTGTCACCATAGGTTCAGCTCTCCCGATAGAGACCAGAAGGGAGAAACTCTACGAATAGAATATACCTGTTAACAAGCTTTTTGATCAGTCCCCTGTCTACTAGACGAAAATGGGGTCTCGGTGCTCCTGGGGCGTCCGTGTGCTGCTCCGCCTGCCTGCCCCCTGCCTCTGCCCTCCGAAGCACCCCACCCCGAGAAGCCAGCGAACACTGCACTGTCTAATAAGGAAGAAAACAGAGGCTGACACTCCTTCAAGCCACACTGCTTAAGCCAGCTCCCTAGATGAAGTGGCATTTGTTATGCCTGACTCCTGGAAGCAAAGACTTGAGAGCATACCCAGAGAAAACACGGGAGGGACAGGGGCGAAGGAAGGCAGTCACACTCGCTGCCCTGCTCCGCCAGTGAGAGGAAGGCTGTGTCCTCCCCTCCGTGCTCCACTCAGAGGTAGGGTCTTCTACACAGCTTGCACTGAGGCGTGGAAAGAGAGTGGACCCAATTTAGACGTTCAAAAGAAGGATCACATCCACCAACCTGCCCTAAGTGAGGCAAAGCCACCCCAAGCTATGTCTCACCTTGATGCTTATGTAACATTGCCCCTGAGAAAAAAGGTGCTTCTGCCTCTTCAGCGCTCATGACAGGGGGCCTTCTAAATTCACACTGTCACCTTGAAGAAGTGCTGGGTCCCTCAAGTGACAGCCCAAATAATTGCCCCTGGCAACTTGAAATACATGGGTCTGGGTGGTACTCCTCCTCCAAGTGCAACTGAAACCCAGGCATCATCTTTGAGGAGATGGGAAGGGTGAAGTAGGTAAGTGAATGAAATTGGAAATAAACCCAGAGTGACCAGCAAGCTGGGAAGGGATCACCCCTCTGCTAGAAGAACCCTCACTTCTCTGATTCCTAGAAGTAAAACTGAGGAGGAAAGAGACCTAATTGTGGATCTGAGTCACATCAAATTGTAGTAGGTTATCTGCACAAAACAGGAAACCACAATCCCTACTTTTAGTCACCCACAGGGGAAGCCCCCGCCCTTCATAATCTAAGCTGTAAGTGGATTGGGACACCTATGAAAGAATCCTTCCATCGAAGGAAAAAGATGAAAAACTTTGGGCTAATACAATCTGCAAGAAAGTAAAATATATTAGCACATGACTTTCTACACCATGATGACTAATGGTTAGGTACTTTCAGTATACTGAAGTATTAATTTGCATCTCACATATCAAGAAGATTGAAATGGGAAGAAAAATTAACATCAAAATACTATTGTTTATCTATTCCAGACAAAGAGTTCCTGGAATAATCATTTGATTTACCAAAATTCAGTCCATAACAAACATTTCAGGAGAAGTATCTAAAGATGTATAATCCACATATTGTACTGGGGATTGTTCATTCTTAATTTTCTAACATAGACAGTGGGAGCCACAACAGGCCACCAGACCCCTATGGATGGAAAGAGAGCTTGGTTCTCAGTGCCCAGGGTCCTGCACAGGTAGCAAAATGAGTGGGAGTTGGAGTGCCCCTGTAGTATACCTGACAGAGGGCACTCCAAGATACTAGATTCCCCACGGAGGCAAAAGGAGGGCTGGATAAGCACTTCCAAGTTGGTTTAAGAGGAGGTCAATCATTAAGTTCTTTTTGGGTGATAACTGATAGTTAAGGTGTTAATGGTTAAAGTCCTGTGCCACAAAATCACTCAGAGAGTTGGTCAATATGCAAATTTCCAGGCCCCACCCTCAGTGCTTCAGATTTAGGTGGCCCACATTGGGCCCTGGGAGTCAGCATTTCTCAAAAGATCCACTGACAAGTGTGACACCAGTAGTCTTTAGCACACAATCATACTGAGAATCATTGGTGAGGAATGTGCGTGTCCAGTAGTGTCTGGGTTTTTCTAAGGGGAATCCTGAAGATTGAAACGTTATCCAGATCTAAAGAAATGGCTTTACATGAAAGCATCATATATACTTCAGTAGGTGTTTCTTCTTGTAAACTCCCTTTTCTTTATCTGTAGGAAAAGGCAACTGGACTTGATATTCCACAAAAGCCTGCTCAGCTTCTAAGCTTCAAAGCTGTACTGCTTGCTAGGGGCATAAGAAGGGATGTGGGAGCAGGGTGCTTGGCTTTGCTCTCATTCACATCACGGATGAGGCTCCTTGCTGCCAATGTATAAGATTTATCCTTAGTGAGTGTACCATCCTAGATCTTGGAAAAATGCCCGTGTTGGTCTGAAGAGAAAAAGTCATTTTTGCAGAAGAGCTCCCTTGCAATACCAAGAACCAGGAGAGAACCAAGTAGCAAAGCAGCTGTCCAAGGAGGGGTATAACAGAGGGAGGCAAAGGGGATGTCTAATTCTAGGCCAGCAGATGTTAACTTTGGTGCTAGAGGGACGATCACATTGTGGTCAGTGAAGGGAAAAACAGGTCGCCCAGTGGGCAGGTGGACTCCCTTTTTTTAACCCATGGTTTGTTCTAGAATTGTTTCAGAAGCTGCAAGGAGGTGGATGGTTCCACGGGTTAAATGAAAAGTCCATGCTTTGCCCACACCCTCTACACATCCCAGATTTTGTTATAGGATTGACGATTATTCTCCACACAGAAGCAGCCTAGACAGTGAATGAACACACCCGGAGAGCTGATTGTTCCTGTGTTACTGGGGGTCAGGACTTTAGACGCCAGGCAGTAGGGTTTTTAAAAACTGCTTTTCTCTTATTTTGACAGTACTTTTCAATTTTTTTTTTTTTTTTTTTTTTTTTGGTGAAAACTCATATTCCATGTCTACTAATTCTGACATAAGTATATAAAATATTCCACATAAGTTCTATCCATTTTAGTCCCTTATCTTATGTGTCCATGAGATCTTGTTCATATCTCTTAAAATGTTCATGAAGAGTTCCTTAGGTGAAGTGTATACTGGCCTCTGGTTTAACAAGTCCCGTGACTTTAATCATAGCCCTGTCTCAGTCACTTTAGTCATGAAGGAGCTAGGTTGTTTGGATAAACATGACTGTGCTGTGCTGTGCTGTTCCTCCACCTCCAGAAGAAAGCATCCTTCTGTTACCCCAGTTTTATTAGCAAAGCAGCGAGGTCCAGGGGTCTTTCTGTGGCCAGGCCACAGCTCACAGGTGTGGTCCTGGAGGTGGAAAGGAGCCCCGGAGGTTAGGAGCTGAACACAGTGCTTCTTTGGCTCCCCTCCTGCTGTGGACCCACACCAGCCCTGTGAATTCTATCAGGAAATTGGAGATCTTAGTGTGATGATTATTCTCACTTTATGTCTGAGGAGAGTGTGGCTTAGAATTGTTACGTAACTTGTTACAAAGCCACATGGCTGGGGAAGTCTGGAGCCGGGACTGAAACCCAGGTGTGTTTGATCTAAAGCCCAAATTCATAATGGCAGCACCCTGGCTACTTAGTGTGGTCTCCCGGTTACATCAGCATCCCCTGGGAACTTGCTGGAGCCACAGAAACAAAAGCCTTGTCCCAGATCCGCTGACTTGGAATCTGAGTTTTAACAAGACTCCTGCCTCCTCAGGTAGGCACACGAATGTTTGCAACACACACCATTCTGATCCTCAGGCCCAGGCACTAGCGCTGCTCAGTGTCTTTACTTTAATCTCAGCTTCTAGAATAGAGATAAAGATATAAAATCAAACCCAAGGCCTGAAACTAAAGCTTAGAAAAACTTCAACACCGAACCACAGATGTCTTCTGAGTTTCCAAGCCTTAAGTCTGCAGTCACTTCTGCTTTGGGCTGACACTAAACAGTTGGCTGTCCAGCAACCTGGCTCTGGCCCTTCCGCGTGGTCACACACTCTCATAATGCCAGAGGTTAAAGTGCATAAGCAAAGAGTCCACCCAGAAAGGTGAGCAGCTTCTCTGTAAGAAAGAGTATGCTTCAGAGCATGGGGGGTGAGGGACGTAGCTGAGTAATCTGAAGAGTAGTGACCTGCCTCTACCTCCCACCTCCAGAAAATGAGAGCGGGCTCATATTATGTTCTTTGGTGTGGCATGCACTTACACAGTAATATACTTATTATTGGTGATATGTGCACCCTAAAAATGGATTGTTCGGGTATAATTTTGGCATAGGTAACATTTTTAAATTCAAAAGGCATTGGATTATGCAAATGGTTAAACCCTTACAAATTGCAAAGTTCATAACTTGGCATTTATCTGATTATCCACATCTATCTGAACCTCAGTGTGGTTACCGTAATATCATTGCCGGCTGACACTCCACCAACAAAAAGGAAGATAGTTGCAGCAAGTGGGCTTCATCTTCCCTTTGACTTTCCTCTTTCAAATCAAATGCAGAAATGCCTAGATGGAGGCAAAGTGGTGATCACCCAACTACAGGGACAGCATGGCAGGCAGCACAGGATCAGTGCAGGGTCCTGGTGGCACCACGTCCCTATCTCAGTGCTGCCTTCCTCTCCAGGAGCCCAGCGCTTCCAGGAGGACCTCTCTGACCTCTCCCTCATTGTGAAGTTGGAGGGGTGGAAAGTATTCTTACCACATCAAGGGCGCTATGTGCTTTAAGAGCAAGGTCTGGAAAGAATCACTTTCAACTGATGGGCTTGGCATAGAAATGTTAGAATTGCCTTTGTTTTTAAAAGGAGAGCATAAAATGTTGGAGGAACCTTACACATATCATCTTTGACACTCCCATTTTGCAGATGAGAAATCTAACCCTGAAAATATGACTTATTCAGGAACCCTACTGATAGTCGGGCCTAGTTTTCTTGACATCTGGAGGGGTCTCTTTATATTTTGCTCCCTGCTTCCCAATTTGGAGAGTTAGGTCTTGGAAGGGAGGAGTCTTACTGAGGGGCTCCCTTTGTTCTACATCTTAGAACAAAGCCTATACTAGGCACTGGTGTTCTGGGTCCCAGGCCTTCCCCAACCTGCAGGCATGCTGCAATCAGCAGATGCACCCAAGCCTGGGTCTGGGATTTGAATGATTGCTGCTCAGTGTGGCAGCCTTATGAAAACATTAAATGTCATTACTTATTTCTTCATGTCCAAAATGTATACTTCAACATTTTTTCTCTGTAGACAAGTGTCACTTTTACTGCAATCTTCAGGCCAGATGTTCCTGGTATAAGTGGTAACAGCTGCCACGCTGGCAGGAGTGTGGTTCCAGCCAAGTCACTTTCCAAAAGGGCCCAAAAGCCCTCTCTGCAAGATCACTGACACGACAGAAGAAACCCATACCTGGGCCCTCCAAGCTGCTCAGGAAACCACTGTGAAGGCTGGAATAGGGGCAGAGGGGAGGGCGTGTTGCCAGACTGCGGGCTTCATTTCCCTCTCCTCCGTGATGAGCTGGGGCCTGGGTGGGGAGCACCGACTCTGCCCCCTTCCCTTCAAACCTCTTTCAAAGCAGTGTTTGTAGTGCCAGCATCCATTATACACATCCTCATTTGTCTGGGGACCAACTCGTTACCCTTGCTTTATGTCACACTCACCACAGCCTTCTGTGATCTCGTGTTGACATTCTATTGTTTTTGAATTTTGCTCAAGTTGCAGCCGCCTGGTAGCATTTATCTTCTCAGTCCCCTTGGGCCTTGGTGAATTCTTCCAAAAGGTCCCATCTCAGTGTCAGCATTTCCAGAAAATACAAGCGCAATTTGCTTCCATCTTCAGCTAAGGCTGGAGACTTGATTCAGCCAAATAATAACTCTTGCCATTGCAATTTTTGGCTCTTGGCCTGAATGGCCTATTATCCAAAAATGTCATCCTGTTGAGTAAGGTTGAATTTCTAAGACACATGCATGCATGGACAGACACAAAGATACAAACATTCTCCCCAAGTAACTCAACTAACATTATCTGTGGGTGGCTGCAGCGCGTTGCTTCCTCCAAGAGGTGGCGAGCTCATTCAAACAAAGTCCCCGGCTCCTTCCCACGGAAGTGAGGCCAGCATTTGGCTGGAGTAAACCACTTTAGGTGTTGAGTCTAGCTAGATGTGAGCTCAAAGAATGGAAGACCTACTGGGCTTGGACTTTCAAGAGGCCAGTGGTCGGCAGAGGTGATTTGGCCCAGGGCCTTCAGGAGTAGTCCAGTCACTGTCCTTTCATTCAGAATCATGGGCCTCAGCCCTATGGAGAAGCAGCTTCCTCTCTAGAAAGACCCAGAGGTAGAAGAAAGAGCTGGACTTTGGGATCGCATGGAACTGGCTTCTGGTTCTGATCTTGCCTCTTCCTAGGAACTTAGTCTTGGGCAAGCAGATTAACCCCTCGAAATTTCAGTTTCCTTCTCTATAAAATGCAATTAACACTAGCTCTATGGGATTATTGTGGTCAATGAAGCAGTACTTGTAAAGCTCTTGGCACACAGGAAGTAAGTGACAAATCCTATTTCCTTCTTCAACAGGGACCAGACTGGTTTTATCATCTCCTGAGCCAGGAGGTTTTTTTAAGCAAATTCTCTCCTCAAAATCAGGGCCATTTTTCTGGCCTGATCCTGTAAGTTTGATCAGAGTGACTGTGCCAGTTATTAAAACAGTGTCACCTAGTTCCAAATCCACCTTGCTCTGCTCTGCTCTGTGACATTGGGGCTGGGACCAGCATGCTACATTCTTCCTGTGTGTCAGACTTTGTGAATAGGGGCATCAGGGTGGACTGGAAGACAGTTTGCACCTGTCTCTGCCAGTGTTGCCCTTCATTCAGCATCAACAGCTGGTTCAAGGCTCACAGCTTTTTGCAACACTCCCAGAATCAGTCTCCTCATGCCTTAGGCAGGTGCCCTCCCCAGATGGGCAATGTCCTGTCTTCAAAGAGCTGAGCCTTTCTGCCAAGACTTCCTACTTGGAGCTCCTGAGCTTCCCGGAACTAGCACAGAAGTGCTCCTTCTGTCTAGGTTCTCATCACTCTGACCTTTGTCTTTGTTTTCCCATCCTTACTTTCATACTTAGTTGGCTTTCTTAGGCCCATTTCCCATACTCACTCTCTCTGTTGAAATGCCTTATATGGTTCCTGTATATGGACTAGACTCTCACTAACACAGACACCTCATATCCCATGTGCCTAGATGATCATTATTCACACTTGTCTTCCTGGCTTCTTGTCTTGTTTAGCATTTGTCACAGGCAAAACTGTCCTGCATTTCATAACAAATTATAAGGTCACTTTAGGCTTAGCAGACCCCCTTAATAGGCCGTGGGAGAGGACTTTAAGCACCTGATATATTAGGCTTCTGGCTACAGATTTCTATAATTTCTCTTTGATCCGTAGCTATACCTTTATTCTGTACCTAGGAACAAGATGTTCCCACTGAGAGTTTAAAAAATGGAAACTTCTCGAATATAAACACACCTTAATATTGGAGCTACCAAAACATTGCTCATCCTATCTTTCTTATAAGTCTACAAATTAGCCAATAACGGACTGGCTGTCTTCATGTTCCTTTCCCAATATGACCTTCTAGGAAAGAAATTTCTGCCGCTTAGAATGTTCGATATGTAAAGACTCTATGTAAAGTTTTCATTTGAAATTTTTTCACATCATGGTCTCCCTTCCTATGTAACCCTAAAATAACTAGACCTAAAAGGACCTCTGAGTCTTGTCTCTTTGCCGGCGATGTTACTCTCCTTTCCTAGCTACTCATACATAATCCTCTGCTCAAGTATCACCTCTTCCTTGAACTCTTCCCCCAGCCTGTGTCTTCTCCCTCTTCCCAAACCATTTCATGTAATTCTGTAACTCACTCTTGACAATGTAGCAATTTCTTGCTGGGCTTAGTATCTGTTATAAAGGGGTCTTACATCTACTACAATATTAAATGCATCTTTAACTTGTCGATTTGACAAATTGATAAGTTCCTTACTAGAACTGTCTATACCTTTTTCTTCGAAACCCTTGCATCACTCATCCGTCTTCCTGTTGACTCCAATAATTGAAAGCTTCTTCCATTCAGTTCCTTTAGGTCCACACCCCTCTTCTTAGCTTCCCTACCCCCCAAACTCACACACTTCTCAGCATGTTTTCTGTTTTGTACACAGGAGGGAGCTTTCCTCCCCATCACCCTGACCATCCCTTCTGATTCTTCCTTCAGAAGCTTCTTTGGAAATGCCAGGCTGAGCTAAGTTTCCTTCCTGTGTGCCTCCACTGTACCTGTCACAACCCCCCTCATTGCACTGCCACATTATACTGAAATTGTCTATTATATGCCTGGCTCCTCCAGTGGGCTTCTCCACAAGCACCAAGGATAAATGATGTGTCTTGTGCACCTCAGTACTCACAGTGTGTAAAACAATGCCTGCCACATCAGAGGCACATGAGAAATGATTGTTGACCTAAAACTTAATACATTTTTGCTGAATGATTGAGTGACATTGAGGCAGCAATTCTGTGAGCTGCCATTTTTCTACCCGGGACACATATTTATCTCCTTTCCTCTTGCCAAAACCCCAAAGATTGCTTCACTACGCTGTAATCTTTCTGTCAGGTCTGTGACACACAAAACACATACAATCATTCCATTACAAGGCTTGGCACTAAGCTTGAAGCTGAGTGTGCAGATTTATTACATCTTGTACCAGAAAACCAGTGAGGCTGGGGTTTAGAGCTATTTTCCTAGAGGATTTAGAGTGTTCACCAGCGCTTGCACTTAGAAGGAATTCTGTGCTCCTGTGGGAGCCTCAACTGTCCTTGCAGATTGCATTTCTCCATTTTCCTTTGATATGTGCAGGCAGCCTGCTGCTGTGGCTGACATGTACTAGCACTCTGCACATGGAGCACCCAGTGATGAGCACTTGCACCACAGCTGACTTACTGTTTGGGTACAAAGACAAGTTGCACAAGGTTTAAGCATCTGTTCACTTGAAAGTGCACTTTGCATGCCAGCTGATTGGCTATGCTGACATGCGTGTGAATTCCTCTTTTTGGAAAATTGTTAGATATGGATGACCAGTGCCTTGTGGGTTTTCTAACATTCCCTATGCGTTTGCCTGTCCCTGTGCTCCAGGAATCCATGCTTTCCAAATCCTCTCCAAAGCTTAAGACTCAACTCCCACCTCTCTAAACTACCCCATGAAGCATGTTGGCTTTTAGGACTCTTTCTTGAAGCTCTGCAGATGAACGGCTCCTGGGGTAGTGCTTCACTCTGTCCAAGGACAGGTCAGTGCAAAGAGCCCTGGGCTGGGACTCATAGAGTTCACATCCTCGTTCCAGGCCCCTTTGTTATATTGGCTGAATCACTTCAGCTCAGCGAGGGTTTTTTCCCCCTTCCACGGCCTTCTTTTCTCCTTCTCCTCTTTCTCCTCTTCCTCCACATGAATATTGGAGGAGACACAAGCATTTAAGCTATCATATTTTGCCCCTCCTCCAAATTCATATATACAAAGTACATTTCTTCCATTCTCAATAGCTCCAAAAGTCTTAACTCATTCTAGCATCAATTTTAAAGTCTAAGTTCAAATTCTCATCTAAATAAGTTCTACCTTCCACAAAGTATTAGGCCATGGACATGATTCATCCAAGTTCTTTGCCACTTTGTAACAAGGATGGTCTTTCCTCCAGTTTCCAATCAGATGTTCTCTATTCCCATCTATGACCTCATCAAAATGGTCCTCACTGTCCATATTTTTACCAGCATTCTGATCACGGCCACTTGAGATTCCTTCCATCTATAGTTCTTCTGTTCTGAGTCCTCACCAGAATTGCCTTTTACTCTCAGCAATCTGGGGTTTATCCAGTGTGTCCCTCTAGTCTCTCCCAGCTTCTACCCGATATGCAGTTCCAAAGCTACTTCCACATTTTCAGGTACTTGGTAGAACAACAGCTTCACTTCTCAGCACCAATTTATATCTTTGTTTGTGCTGCTATATTAATATGCTACAGACTGGGTAATTTATAAACAACAGAAATGTATTTTTCAGAGTTCTAGCAGAAGTCCAAGATCAAGCTAACAGCAAAATTGGTGTCTAGTGAGGTCTTTTATCTCTTTGCAAGATGATACCATGTTGCTTCATTCTATGGAGGGGACAAAATCTGTATTCTCATAAAGAAGGGGGATGAAAGGCAAAAAAAGTCCATAGCTAGTTCCCTATACCATTTTATTTTATTTTATTTTGAGAGATAGGGTCTCACTCTGTTGCTCAGGCTGGAGTATAGTAGCATAATCAGCTCAATGCAATCTTAAAATCCTTGGGTTCAAGTGATCCTACAACCACAGCTTCCTGAGTAACTAAGACACCACACGTGGATAAATTTTTGAATTTTACTTTTAGAAACAGGGTCTTGCTATGTTGCCCAGGTTGGTCTTGAACTCCTGGTCTCAAGCAATATTCCTACCTCTAACTCTCCAAGTGCTAGGATTATAGGCAGGACTGACCTATCCTTTTTATAAGGTCCCTGATTTCCCCCCTCTCCAGTGAAGGCAAAGCCCTCACAGTTTAATCATGTTCTAAGTGCCTGACTTCTTAATACCATTGCATTTGGAATTAAGTTATTAAATTTCAACATAAATTTTGGAGGAGGCACACATATTCAAACCATAGCACTGCCCTTGAGTAAGATTTTGGGCGATATGCTTCAAGTGAAGTAGGCAATGTAAGTGGAGCCCAGGCTAGAAATGACATAGTATGGGACTTCAAAGGGGAGGGAGAAATAAAAGCAGTGTCTGCTAATATTAGGCAGAAGATCCCTTTTGGCTCCAACCACTCCCAGATGACAGAAAAAGGGGTCTGAGCAGCACTTGATGACCATGACTGACATCAACCTGTGACCTCAGAGTAGGGAATGGTCACATGCTCCAAGCAATTGAAAACTGAAGTCCCAGGACAGTGACAATTAAAAAAAGAAAGATGGAGGTCATCAGAGCTGGAAAAGCTCATTCCATACTGGGATTGTTTGGCTATTTGCAAAGACAGACACTCTTTCATCCCTCTCGTTTTTTTTCTTTTTTGGAAAATGCTTGAAATGTCCTTTAGACATTGATGAACTAAAAGGAAATACTCCCATATTAGTCAGTGTTCTCCAGAGAAATAGAACAAATGCATTCTTATAATAGGAACTGGTTCGTGCAATTATGGAGCTTGACAAGTCCGAAGACCTGCTGTCAGCAAGCTGGAGACCCAGGCAGCTAACGATGCAGATCCAGTTCAAGACTAAGAGTCGTAAAACCAGAAGAGTGATGGTATAGTTCTAATTCAAAAGCTGGCAGACTCAAGACTGAAGAAGTCTTCAAGATTTGTATTTTTAGTTTGAGTCTAAAGATTAGAAAAGCTCAGTGTCCCAGCTCAAACAGCCAAGTAGGAGAAATTCTTTCTTTCTTTCTTTCTTTTTTTTTTTTAATTAAATCATAGCTGTGTACATTAATACGATCATGGGGCACCATACACTTGGTTCATAGACCGTTTGACACATTTTCATCACACTAGTTAACATAGCCTTCCTGGCATTTTCTTAGTTATTTTGCTAGAATATTTACATTCCACATTTACCAAGTTTTACATATACCCT
>CAUYPK010165982.1:0-49528 GCA_963574355.1 Loris lydekkerianus | reverse complement strand
TGCACCATAGATGTGGCCCGACCCATTACCCTCCCTCCACCCAAACCTCCCCCCTCCCTTCCCCTTCCTTGGCCCTTTCCCCATAGTCTTGTGCTATAGTTGGGTTATAGTCTTCATGTGAAAGCTATAGTTTAGCTTCATAGTAGGGCTGAGTACATTGGATACTTTTTCTTCCATTCATTCCATAATTATTTTTATTTAATTGATTCAGTAACCATTTGATCATCTTTGGTATGTCACACACTTGGCGTAATAAAGGATGTAGCTGTGAACAAAATTGGGAAAGTGTTCACTCTCATGGAGCTTATATATTAATGGGGAAAGAGGGTCAATCAGACGGCTATTTTGAAAGTCTGGTGTGAGATATACTAAGAAGAAAAATAAAGCAAGGTAGATAATAGACAGAGGAGGGTGGAGACAAAGTTTGTTTCTCTGCTGTTTTCCATAGGGTGGTTAGGGAAGGTTTTCTCATTAAGGTGATGTTTGAACTGAGACCTGTATGGAATTTCTTCACTCATTTCAACAATACGACTTCCTTGCTATTTCTTGGGTGTCGGAGCACAAACTGTATTAACTTACCTATTCTGCCTAGAATACTCTTTCTATAGATAGCCATGATTTAAATAGGGGGAAGGATTGGGAGTAATCAATTGTGTTATCAGGCAAATGGATTTCTTATTCCTTTAGAACTGCAGAGGATTACATAGAACTGACATGGAATTACATAGAAGACCCTAGCTGGGACTTTTGAGTTTCTTTAGTTAATCACTTTTAGAATAATTTGTTTAGGTGACTTTTTTTTTTTTTTAGAGACAGAGTCTCACTGTGTCACCCTGGGTAGAGTGCTGTGGCATCATAGCTCACAGCAACCTCCAGCTCTTGGGCTTAGGCGATTCTCTTGCCTCAGCCTCCCGAGTAGCTGGGACTACAGGTGACTGCCACAATGCCTGGCTATTTTTTGTTGCAGTTTGGCCAGGGCTGGGTTTGAACCCACCACCCTTGGTATATGAGGCCGGCACCCTTCTCACTGAGCTACAGGTGCCGCCCTTTTTTTTTTTTTTTTCCCCCTTAAGACAGAATCTCTGTCACCTGCAATAGAGTGCAGTGACTTCATCATAGCTCACTGCAACCTCAACTTCTGAGCTCAAGTAATCTTCCTGCTTCACCCTCCTAAGAAGCTGGGACTACAGGCCTGCACTACCATACCCAGCTAATTTTTTCTATTTTTAGTAGAGACAGGGTGTCACTTTTGCTCAGGCTGGTCTTGAATTCCTGACTTCAAGCAATCCTCCTGCCTCTGCCTCCCAGAATGCTAGGATTACAGGTGTGAGCTGCAGCACCCGGCTTAGATGATTCTTTGAAGATGTAATCTCAAGTTATTTTGCCCCACTTGCTACTGTATAAAAATTAAATTGGATTATCTATAACAAAAAACTTGAGTTGTCTTCAGTTTGGGCTGCTGTAACAATACTGTAAACTGGAGGGCTGAAACAACAGAAATTTATTTCTCACAGTTCTGGAGGCTCAAAAGTCTAAGATCAAGGCTTTCAATGTTTGGTGAGGGCATGCTTTCTGGTTTGTAGATGGTTGTCTTTTCATTGTACTCTCACATACTTGTGTGTCTTATTAGGGCACTAATCTATTCATGGGGGTTCCACCCTAATGACCTAATAACCTCCCAAACACCCCATGCCCAAATACTATCAGATTGGGATTTAAGCTTCAACATATGAATTGGGGTGGTGTGTAGGGAACATGAACATTCAGTCCATAGCATAAGTTACAAGATCATGACCTAATAAAACATATCCTAGATAAATGCCATCAAGAGTTTTTCAATTAACATTACTTTCCAACAAGTAAAAAGCTTAGAAAATTTACTGGCGAATTGAAGCCTAATAGTTTTATACTAAAGCAATTTTTAAAACAACAAAAGACCATTGTTTGTAGGCTTTCTCTGACAACTGTACATTTACTGACTTTATCTAGAAGTATTTGTGTCTCTTTACTAAACTTTATTTCTAAACATTGAAAATATTTTGTGCTGCACTCTTAGAACTTGATTAGGTTTATAAAGAAAAGGAAACTGAATTACTGAATATCACCCCCATTTTGGCTTAACTTCAAAATGATTATGCAAAAAGTAAAAATAAACCTCCCTTTTTTTTCCTCTGAGAATTTGATTTATGTCATTGCAAAAGAATTGAGTGGTTCAGCACCATGTTCATGGAGATCCCTTATTGGGACAGTAGTAGCCAGGTGTACTATTGTTGAAAAGGAGAATTTCTGTTTGTATATGTTCTTTAGGTAACTCCGTGTTTAAAGTGGGTCATTTCTAGCACGTTATTTTATCTTTTTTTGCTTTTCACCTCATCTTTCTGTTGTCCTGGGTAGAGTGTCGTGGCGTCATTATAGCTCATCTTAGCTCATAACAACCTCAACAACTCTTATGCTCAAGTGATTCTCCTGCCTAACCCTCCTAAGTAGCTAGGACTATAGGCATGCACTATCACTCCCAGCTACTTTTTTCTATTTTTACTAGAGACAGGATCTCACTAAACCAGCTCAGGCTGGTCTCAAAACTCCTGAGCTCAAGCAATCCTCCCACCTCAGACTCCCAGAGTGCTAGGATTACAGGCATGAGCCACTGTGCCTGGATTTTACCTCATCTTTTAATTTTACTTTACAGATAGTGGTACTGGAGCATAATTGGCTGTTAGCCAGTTAGTGATTATCTTTTATAATGGTTTTTAAGGGGAGCAGAGATAAATGAAATTCCAAAGTATTACTGAAACATTCTTCCTAATAGCAGCTTTAACCTTTTCTCATCCATACTTTTTCTGAAACTATTCAACAGATGAAATTAGATGTTACCAAATTTTCTTTTTAGCTCACTGTGCCCTCCAGTGGAGAAAACACAGGACAGTGAAATAGCTCAGGTAGTAAGCAGCAGAAAGAAGATGTACAGCCAGATTAAGATCCAAGCTGCCTAATTATTTTTTACATAAAAGAAATTGTTTCCACTCTTTGTAAGCAAGACTATTATGCGTAAGTCCTCCTCTTCATGAGTTTGTTGATGATCCAAAAATGGATAAATTAGCAGTGCCTTGACTTAATGCCATTGATGCAATGCTTTACAGCCTTTTACCCCTTCTCTTATGACATACTCATTATATGAAACATTAGGAGGTCTATTAGAAATTGAGAGTAGGGAGCATTTGGGTTCCCCCCATACACTGAACTCAAATGGTAACTCTTAATTTTTTAAATTATTGGAAGAGACCAAAGAAAACCCCAAATTAATTAAGTGTATAGAAACAAGAAGCATTTTGCTGCTACTCCTGTGTATAGTTAGAGCACTCAGAAGATTGTGAATTGACTATTGCTCCCCTCTTTTTTTAATAGAAAGGGCTGTTTTCTAGTTTTGTGACTTTGTGAGCACTGGGCCTCAGTGGTGTGAATGTGACTGAGCCGCTGTGAGTGTTTCAGAGAACATGGGCTGTTACACGTGCAGCTCTGGGGTGGAGGATGCAGCCAGGGCTGAGTTCTGCAGCATGAAGATGTGGATGTGTGTACATACAGCACTTTCTTTGTGCCTCTACCCTTGTAGGGAGGGGGAACAGGGTCACTCCATTGAAGCTGAAATGTTTTTTTTTTTTTTTTTTCCCTTTAGAGCAATGTATTTATAATTTATTTATTTATTTTTATTATTGGGGAGTCATTGAGGGTACAATAAACCAGGTTACACTGATCGCATTTGTTGGGTAAGGTTCCTCTTGCAATCCTGTCTTGCCCCCAAAAGGTGTGGCACACACCAAGGCCCCACACCCCTCCCTCATTCCCTCTCTCTGCTCTTCCTTTCCCCACCCCTCCCTCCTTTCTGAAGCTGAAATGTTAAAGGACGTTTGATAGTTTTGTATTGGCGGAAATTTGGAGATAGACTTCATCGAAAGAATTTACTGGAAGATTTTTGAGGAACTGTAAGCAGGGGCTTTTTTTTTTTCCTTAATGCTTACAGAAACTTGGGCCAGCTATCCTTACAATGAATTGTCATTTGACGTTTTCTACATATACCTTCTACAAGAAGGAAATATAAACTTCCTTCTTTATCTTACTTTAATGGCGTATGTACTATGCCAACCTTTTTAGAGTTGGAGAGTCTTAAAATGTTGGAATAAGCAGGACAGTCAGATAATACGTATGTATTACATTAGAGGTTTTCAAGCAGGAATCCCTGCATCAGAAATTTTCAAATGCATAGTATCTTTCACTTGAACAATCTTTTGCAAAGCAATATAATTTTTTTTTTTTTTTTTTTTTTTTGAGTTTTTGACCGGGGTTGGGTTTGAAACATCCACCTCTGGCATATGGGGCCAGCACCCTACTCCTTTGAGCCACAGGTGCCGCCCATCAACATAAATATTTTAAAGAGGCACTGCCAGATTGAACTAACTTAAAACAAAACAAACAACAAACAAAAAAAACCACAGCATGATATGTGGACTTTTACAGGTGAATTTTGAATTTTTTTGTTTTTACTTTAAGAGATGGGGGTTTCACTCTGTCACCTACCCTGGAGTGTAGTGGTGCAATCATAGCTCACTGTAGCTTGGGCATCTTGGGCTCAAGTGATCCTCCTACATCAGCCTCCCTAAGACAACAGATGCTTGCAACCAGGCTTGGCTAATTTTTCTTATGTTTTTGTAGAGATGAAATCTTGTTATTTTGCCTAAGGCTGGTCTCAAACTCCTGGACTTCAGAAATTCTTTTGCCTTGGCCTCCTATAGTGCTGTGATTATACACATGAGCCACCAGATGTGGCCAGAATTTTGAAGTTTTTGAGAGGAGGTAATGACATGATTATGATTTAAGTTCCTTAAAAATTCTTTGCCTATAGTTTGTTTTTATTTTTAATAATGTACTACTATGTTACTTGGGTTCATTCCAAACTATAACTGACTTTAGATGGTCCTGATGAGCACCAAAGACTTTCTAAAAACTTATATTGAAGGTGATTTTAATTAAAATGAAGTTTTGGTTGGGAGTAGTGGCTCACAACTGTAATCTTAGTGCTTTGGGGGGCCCAATTGGGAGGATTGCTTGAGGCCAGGAGTTCAAGACCAGCCTGGACAATATAAAAAATAAAATGATGTTTCTTTTGAGGTTTAATCTAGTATTTGAAATAAACACATATTTTGCCCTCCTAAGAAGGCCTTGAGCAAAAATACCTTTTTTTGTTTGTTTTGTTTTTTTTAAATCAGGTAAGTAATTTACCACTGTACTTTGAAACTCTTTGAAAATTCCTTTGAATGTATAGAATTTCTATTATCTAGCTTTGAATCCTGCTTTTGAAAGCTTGTTTAATATTTCGGAAATAAAGAACCTATTTCATGGATGTAAAATATGAATCTTAGGACTGGTATAATTTTTTAAATTTAGTTAAGTTTGCAGAGATATTTATTTTACCTTTAGAAAGAAGCTATCTAAAAAATTTACTCTAAAATTAGGTTTTATAGAATTAACATTTAGCTATTAAAGTACCAAGTAATGTATGCTTTATATATTTTACCAGGTAGAATACTTTAAAACTATAATGTGATATATTAATTTGAAGAAAAAATATTCTAGACTTTCAAGAGAGGAAGGCTTTCAGAAAAGTTCTCCCTTAACGCAGACTCCACAGATGGTGATGTTAAAGATGTTAACCAAAAGGTCTATGGTTCTGAGAGTAGACTTTGCTAAACAAAATGAATTGTCTTCAATTGGAATATTAATCACTTCAAAGAATCAATTTTAATGTGAACTTTTATATTCTATCAACCTATGAAAAAATGATGTATTACCGGAGACTATTTCTCTGTTTAACATTTCTTCTGAAATATCACAGAAGAAATATTACTGCAGAGAGCCATTTTAGAAGAACTTTCTCAGTAATTTGATGTGAAACCTATGTCTCTCTCATCTAAGGTAGTGTTGTCCAAACATAGAGATTTTCATAATGACGGAAGTATATATCTGCATTATATAGTTTGGTAGTCACCAGCTATTGAGTGTGACTGAGGAGCTGAATTTTTAATCTCACTTAATTTTAACTTAAAACTAATAGCTGCTTGTGTCTAGTGGCTGCTGTGTCAGAAAACCTAGATTTTGAGTCCCTCTGGCAGGTGACAGATGTATCAGGGATTGAGTTATGAATCTGATGGCACATACGCGTATCTATTTAGTCCTCTGTATTTGTATAATCCCGCCTGAAGTAGGATTATAACATGTAAACACAATAACATAACCACATTTATGTGAAAATAGAATTATGTCTTGAAAACTAAGTTGATAAGTCTAGATTTGGAATCCTGTGACTTTTTAAAAGACCACAAATTAAATTGTGTTTCCCCTTTGGATGTGTCTCAAACCCTGAAGGTTTTTTGTGCTTTTGCGTTAAAATACATATAGACAGGATATGACTGGTGACTGCAAAGTGGAATGAATGACTGATGAAAACAAAATCAATAATAAACTGGAACTTACATGTACTACCTAAGAACTTTAGAATTTGGTATGCTTTTTCAAATGTCCTTAAATGAGCAAATCTTCTACTTTGAGGGTAAATGAATATTGGAAAGAGGCAATTTTATGCTCAGGTCTCATAAATAATGATAAAATATTTGAATAATGCTTTATAGTTTCTTAGCAATTGCAATTCCATCTTCTTTTTGGTATATTAGCCCTATTTTACTGATGAAGGAGTGTTAATCAGGAATTTAAGGCTCATTCATTCAGCCAACATTGTTTAGTATTCATGTAGCTTTCTGTGCTAGGAATGAATGAAAAAACAGTTTCTTTCTTGGAGGAATGTGGACAATTAAATGAGAAAACAAGAGCTGCTTGGAGGCTGAGGCAAGAGCATCCCTTAAGCCCAAGAGCTGGAGGTTGCTGTTGAGCTGTGATGCCATGGCTCTCTACCAAGGGTGTAGTTAAGACCTTGTCTCAAAAAAAAAAAAAAAAAAAAAATGAGGAAACAAGAAATAATCATGTGGAATATTAAATAGTATGCTGTATGTATGCATAGGGTGCAGTGGGTGAACAAGGTGAAACACCTAGTGTGCAGGGAGACCTGAGGATTTTCCCAGGTGGGGAAGGCACTCCACTAGAGCCATGGTGTGAAAGTGCTAAGGTTCTAAATTAGGGAATAAATTTAGTAGTACACAGGATATACCTGAAACTACAGGTTTACAAACTTCATTAGTGGTCTTGTATCATCTTGACCTTGTTTTTCTTCTAGCTCAGTCAGAGGAAAGGCTAGGCTAAAAATAGCTCTTAGTACAATGATAAAGCTTCCAAGTAACAATTTCAAGGAGAAAGTTAAAAGTAGATTTAGTTATTTGGCAAACAATAACTTACAATACTAATATGCTAATTAGAAATCATTTTATTTATTAAAGCAGATCCTTAGAGGCCTGTCCTTGTTCCCCTCACTGGACTATAGAGCCCACAAGGCCTTGAATTCACTGCTGTTTTGTCCCAGGCTCGAGCAGTACCTGATGCTGATAGTAAATATTTGGTGAATGATGGAATGAATTCTAAGTTATCCTAAAATTCGCTCTGAATGTTTAAAATGTACTAATATGTATTTTTTAAAAAAATTCAGGAATTCAGAACATTTTCGTTATTCAGAGTAGACTTTTTCCCAGTGCCCCATTTACCAATTGCTACATAACTGTCCTGAAACTTCAGTGGGTTAAAAAACAACCAACTGGGCGGTGCCTGTGGCTCAAAGGGGTAGGGCGCCGGCCCCATATGCCGGAGGTGGTATGTTCAAACCCAGCCTTGGCCAAAAACTACCAAAAAAAAAAAAAAAATAATAAATAACCCACAAAAAACAACCAACTATATTATTGTTTATGATTTTGTGAGCCAGGAATTTGAGCAGGGCTCAGTGGAGACAACAACTTTCTATTCCACATGGTATTGGTGGGGACAGCTTCCCCAGGAATAGAGGATTCACGAGGGTCTTAGTTCTGTGTCTGGGGAGTTGATACTAGTTCTACGTGGCCTTTCCATCATTCACTAGACTGGGTTGGTTTTCTTTACATGGTATTGAGATTGTTCCACAAAGGTAAAAGCATTGGTTGTAAGGGATCCTGTAGCTTTCATCTGCAAGTCGTGCAGTGTCAGTTCTGCCACATTTTCTTGGTCAGAAAAAGTCACAGGACAGCCCAAATTTAAACTTACAGGAGAACGTCACGTTCCCATAGCAAAGTAATCATAATATGAGAGGTATTGTTGCAGCTGTCTTTGGAAATGGTCTACTAAGTCTGCCTTCTAAGCAAAACAATTCACATTTCTTCCATGTGCAGAATACACTTAGTCTTGTCCTAGAAGGCTTATCCTTTTATGGCAGCGACTTGGAGTCCACTATCTTATCATTAACTAAGTCAGATGCCTATGCAGTTTCTCAGGCACAGCTGCTGTAGCGCAGCTTTTTAGGATCTAGAAATCTGTGAACTCAAAAGACAAATTAACTACCCCTGCCTTCCCTCAGTCCCCACCATCCAACATACAGTGGTGAGACGGGGATAAGAAAACTGCAGTAGATACTCCCATTCAAAAAGAAGAAGAAACGGAGGAACATAGCCACCACTGTTCTATAGCAGTTTTGAAATTCAGCCACTACCCGTTCTCTTGCCCCGTATATCGAAACTGTACCTTGGTCAGTACCGAGTCCTGCTCACTGGGACTGGTTTTCTGCTATCATATTTTCTAAGATTATTAGCACTACCCTTTGGACTCTTGGCTTTCTCCTCTGCTGCTGTTTTCTTTTTCATAAGGAATAGATCGTGTTTGTAGCTGAGTAACTTTTTCTTTCTTTTCTTTTTTCTTTTTGCAGTTTTTGGCCAGGGCCGGGTTTGAACCCACCACCTCCCGTATATGGGGCTGGCACCCTACTCCTTTGAGCCACAGGCACCGCCCTGAGTAACTTTTTCAACCTGCTTACTACTTAATATGAAGTTCAGGACTCACAGAAACTCTCCCCTTCCCCCCATTTTGAACTGTTTCTGTCCAAATTGGTGATACTTTTACTACTATAATTTTTCCCCCTAAACTTTGAGAGTTTTCTGTAAATTTTATTAAGGATTGTTTTTTTTTATGTCCCAAAAGCTACATCCATAATTCCTTTCCGGCACAGACATCTCTTTTCTTTGGATCTATCAGTCTATTGTAGGGAATGGTCCTTAAGATTTTTAGAAGTACCTTTGTATAGATGAGAAGGATCTATACTCTTCTTCTTCTTTTTTTCTTTTTTTTTTTGTGATGCTTTGCTTTAATTAGGGATTTATATTTTCAAAATCCCAACAAAAGATTGTGTGGACAAACCTTTTATTTGATATTTATTCAGAGGCCATTTCTTTTTCTTTTCCTTTTTTTTGAGAGAGTCTCACTCTCTTGTGCTCAAGTGATTCTCTTGCCTCAGTCTCTGCCTGAGTAGCTGGGACTACAGGCGCCCTCCACAATGCCCGGCTATTTTTAGAAACGGGGTCTGGCTCTTGCTCAGGCTGGTCTCAAACCTGTGAGCTCAAGTGATCACCCACGTTGACCTCCCGGAATGCTAGGATTACAAGAATGAGCTCTTTTTCTTTTTGGGGGATAGAGTCTCACTCTGTCACCCCAGCTCAAGTGCAGTGGCATCATCATGGCTCACTGCACCTTTAAACAACTGGGCCAAGTGATTCTCTTGTCTCAGCTTCATCTGGTAGGCAGGTGTGCACTACCAAATCCAGCTATTTTTTCTTTGTTTTTAGTAGAGATAAGGATCTTGCTCTTGTTCAGGCTGGTCTCAAAGTACTGAGCTTACGTGATACTCTTGCCTTGGCCTCCAAGAGAGCCCATTTCTTAATCTGAGACTCTTCTGCCAGCTATAGAGATTATCCTCAGCCCTCTGTACTTCCTCTACATTCTGTTTAAAAATTAAACAAGTCCTTTTAGTTTATTTCTTTCTTTCAAGTACTTTATCATCTGCAGGTAAAAGAAGCCAGTTGGCACTTTTAATGTTATACTTGGATATATGTTTAGCCAGTTGCATATGTTAATTAGGTAAATATTTTATCTTATTTAATTATTAGGTAAATATTATTGCAGGCAATGGTCTTACCAAACATTCCATCCCTGTATAACATGAGTCACTCTCCTGCCTCTAACAGCAGTTTTCTCATAGCTCTTCGGGCCTTTGGTAATAACCTACTTGCTGTGTTTCTAGCTTATGCCTTCCATCAGGTCCCCAAACCAATGCTGCATATTTTAGGTGATTGTCTTTACCTCCTTTTAGGTTGGTCAAACCAAATCACATATCCAAGGGAGGAAAAATAGATTCCTTCTCTTGACAGAAGAAATGGCAAATTCACATTGCAAGAAGACATGCGGAATGGAAGAAGAGCTAATTGTGATCATCTTTAGAATAATCTGTTGCACATAATAAATGTAAACTTGGGAGATTATTATAGACCTGTGTATGTATCTGGCTCACAAATGTGGTTTACTTGACTTGTGTAGAGTTTTCATTTAAAAAAACCAACACAGCGACTTGCCAATATTAAGCAATCAGAAGATTTCATTTAGAAGAGTGATAACAGACCTCTGTTGAAAAATAGTAAGCTATGGGGTCTGCATTTCCACATTAGCTGGAAATTGCCTGCTTTACTCACTTTCTTTACCTCGTTGGCTCTTAGAGGTATTTGAGGTTGCCATTTTTGTTACTGTAATGATTAATTTAGACATCTGCTTTATTAGGGAATACAGTGATGGGCAAGACAGGTTGTGCTCTAGAGCTCACATTCAAGTTGCAGAAGATGGACATAATCAAGTAACTAGACAAGTGTTTTTCAACCTTTTTTATCTCATGGCAGACTTGAACATACAGTTAAATTGTGGGGGCACGCTTAAATTATGTTAATCAAAAAAAAGAATAAATGAAAGAATATACTTACTATGCTTTGAATGTCTTTCAAAAATTTAATTAATGATCTTTAAAATTTAATTAATGATCTTTAAAAGTTTTCATGGCACACCTAAGATCGTCTCACGGTGTGCTATGGCACACCATTGAAAATCACTGAACCGGACAGATAAGGCAATTGTAGATACAGATGGAATCAGCAAGAATCAGGGATAGACAGTAACTGGTATGTGAGTAGTGGGCTGAGGTTATTTTAGATAGTGGTCAGGGAGGCCTCTCTGGAGACATGATGTTGAGCGGCACATAGTGATGACAAAGAGCTGATCATGTGAAGCTCTGAGGTAAGAGCATTCCAGGCAGAGGAAAGCAACTGAAAAGACCCACAGGTAAGTCTGGGCTCTCTGTGCTTGAGGCAAGGCAAAGCCTTTGGTTGCGCTGTGTGAATAGGTGGAGCATATAAGAGAAGATGGTGGAAGGTCATGGATGAGGTCATGGACAATCCTGTAGGACATGGAATGGATTTTAAATTTTATTCTGAGCAATGAGAAGTCATAGAGGGAATTGAAGATGGGTAGGGATGTGATGTCATTTCTTTTTTTGCAAAGATGCCTCTGCTGAGAAATGAATAGATTGTGGTGGCCAAGGGTGGGAGCAAGATGGACATTAAGGAGGCTTGTAGTCATCTCGGGGAGATTTGAAGGATGGACCTTGGATTAGGGATGGTACTTCAGGGGTAAGGAGTAGTCACGCGGTGTGTATTTGACAAAGTAGACAGATGTCTTATGGATAGATTGAATATGGGATATGGGAAGAAGAGGAATCAAAGCTGACTTTGAGGCTTTTGGCTCAATCAAATGAATGAAGGGGAGTCCCATAGGGAGTTCTGACAGAGGAGCAAGCTTGAAGTGGGAATCAGGTGTTTTATCTTGACCATTATTAAGTTTGTGATGCCTGCTACAAAAATAAGATCGAAGATAATAAAAATCCCTAAATTGCTTTTTGTCCTATGGCTTTTTATGTTTTTCTCCCCATTAGAAAACTTTGCCATTATTTAGATTGAGACACAAGCTGCAATGGATGGAGTATGTGGGTGTGTATTAGAAGGTGTATTTATATTTTAATGTGTAGCATCTACTGTCAAGAATTAGGCAGTGTATGTGATGCTGTTGTGAGAATTTAACTTTGTTGGTTCTAGAAATGTTGATGTGTTTTCCTTTTTTCTTTTTATTTCAGTTGGGTATGGTCTAAAGGGTCAGGTGTAACTTATTTGTGTTCTATTGTTTTGGAGCATTAGTTCATTTTTATTGAAAGAAGTAGCATGATAGTGATTAAAATGTTCTAGGAGGGCCTTCCAGAGGTTTGTAACTCTTAGATTGAAATCACCATTTAGCTAAGACCATAATCATAACCATGTAAGGCAAGATTGAATAAGGTGAATGGATTTGATTAATTAAACTGCTGTTTGTAAAAGACAGTAAATTCACTTTTGCATTTTAGCCTAACAGCTTTTTATTGTAAGTTCTGATGCAAAATGAGATAATAGGTCTATCACCCCATCTCCAGAGTCATTTGGAGATAGCATTTTGACTAGATCTGCCATTCATGTCAGCATGGCTTAGTAATAATTTTTTAATTATATTTTTAAATTTGTACTTTAGGATATTAACATGAGATGGTGATAATACCTCTCTATCTTATTATAATTGGGCAGGGAGGAAATAATCTTTTATAAAAGGTGTTAGTGGTTTATTGCTATTACCATTTATTTTTGCCTTTTTTAGAAAATAAGGATCATTTAAACTTAAACTCAGTATTCATAGAGAGAACATAAGTGATTTAACACCATTTAAAATATCTTACTAACGAATTGTTCAGTTTTTTCTTCTTCGTACAACCTTGAGTCAAGATGTACTAGTGAGTGAGGATGTTTGTATTCCAGTGGTGTAGCTGAACCAGACAGGTCTGCAGCGCAGGGGTTTATTTTTAGAACTGGGTTGCCATTTTTATCCTGCAAAAATATTCATCAGTGTCTTGCTGACAGGCCATCAGTTTTCTAAATGTGTCACACAGACCAGATTTTGTTCATCTCATTTTCCCTCTAACTCTTCTTTTCCCTTTGATTTGTTCATACAACTATTTGGAGGAGGAGAATGTTTTTTATTTCAATTCATGTATTAGCTACTTCAATTCACAGATTTTCAGCATCACACAGTTCATTCATCCATCTGCAGCTGCGTACACATCTCTGCTTATTGTCTGAGACGTGAAACTGTTGTAGATCACTTAGCTGAAGGCAAGGAAAAGAGAAATGCATGCATTGGAGGCTCTTTTCATGAGTCCAGTCAGTATTTGTCTGCCTTCTACATATGCTGTTTTACGTATATGTGCATGCCCTGTGTGTGTGTGTGTGTGTGTGTGTGTGTGTGCACGCTTTCAATTATTTACTTGTTTCACCCAAAGAAGGGACTGGCCTTTTGCAGGGAAAAAGCTGCCTAAGGGCACAGAGGTTACCATATTCAGCAGAAAGCCTTGGGTTGAAAATAAATCTGTCATTACCTTTAAATGCACAGAATGTAAGACAACAATCATTTAATTTGTTAAGAGATGGTTTTGCTATAACAAAATACCATAAACTGGGTGGCATATAAGCAAAAGAAATTAATTTCTCACAGTCCTGAAGACCATGAAGTCCAAGATCAAGGCCCTGGCAGACTTGGTGTCTGGTAGGGCCCTGATTCATAGATGGTGACTTCTTTTTCTTTCTTTTAATTTTTTTAAATTTTTATTGTTAAATCATAGCTGTGTAGAATGCTGTGGCGTCACAGCTCACAGCAACCTCCAGCTCTTGGGCTTAGGTGATTCTCTTGCGTCAGCCTCCCGAGTAGCTGGGACTACAGGCGCCCACCACAACGCCCGGCAATTTTTTTTGTTGCAGTTTGGCTGAGGCTGGGTTTGAACCCGCCACCCTTGGTACATGGGGCCGGCACCCTACCCACTGAGCCACAGGTGTCACCCAGATGGTGACTTTTTGCTATTTTGTCACATTGCCAAAGGGGCGCATGAGCTCTCTCTGACCTCTCAAACAGCTGTAATCCCATGGATGAGGGCTCTGTTCTCATGATCTAATCACCCATAAAGGCCTCATCTGATACCATTGTGCTGGGAGTTGGAATTTCAGTGTATGAATTTTGAGGGGACACAAATATGCTGCCCAGGCAGAGATGGTTTCCAGATGGCAGATGCTTGAATGACAAATACAGTCAAAGCAGAAGGAAAATCCTTGTAATCAAGGGAAAGTAGGAGCACACACTCATATAGTAAGTTAATTTTTTAACATTTATTCATGTCTCATTTTTACAAAAAGCTCAGATTTCCACAGCAGAGTTGAGAGTCACATGCCTGTCTCTGTAATAAATATTTACTGCCTACCTGCTTGGACCTAAAGTATAAATTAATTGCTTTGGTGGATACCTTGGCTTGGAGAATAGGATTCCTGATTTGTAGAGCTTATTTTAAGAAGAAAAGACTTTTTTATTTTTTGTTTGAGACAGAGTCTCACTTTGTCCCTCTCGGTAGAGTGCTGTGGTGTCACAGCTCACAGCAACCTCCTCCGCTGGGCTTAAGCGATTCTCTTGCCTCAGCCTCCCAAGTAGCTGGGACTACAGGCTCTTGCCACAACGCCTGGCTATTTTCTTGTTGGAGTTGTCATTGTTTAGCTGGCCTGGGCCTTGCTCGAACCCGCCAGCCTTGGTATATATGACTGGCGCCATAACCATTGTGCCGTGGACACCGAGCCAGAAGAAAAGATTTATATGTGGGTATTTCACAGACATGGCAACGTAGCATACAAGGTAAGTGTGTAGGCCCTGGAGCCAGAAATTTGGGTTTATAATTTGTGCCTGTCATTTCCCAATTGTGTTACCTTGGGCGAGTGCTTTTCCAAGATAGACTTTCTTTAAGAGTGTTATTTACCTCAGAAGTTACCCTAAAAGATATAAAAGGTGCTTATTTAGCAGTGTGCTAAAAATACTGAATACCATGCCTAGAAAATAGTATATGCACACTAACTGCTAATTAATAAATAATAGCAATAATGATGGTGGGAATAACAACACATATTTTGTTAATTTTTCTATAATACTTTAACAGTCAGGAACATATTCAGCTGTAAGTAATAGGACTCATGGCTCTAGCAGCTAAAAAAAAAAATAAGAATTTACTTACCTAACAAGAAGTCTGGGGTAGGTCAGATGGAATAGTCATTATTTAACAATATTTATTGACAATCTGTATGCCTAGTATTGTTCTAGGCACAGGAGATTCATCTTTTAATAAAATGCAATTATTCCTATTCTCATGAAGTTTATATATATATATATATATTTTTTTTTTTTTTTTTTTTTTGATATAGAGCCTCAAGCTGTTGCCCTGGGTAGAGTGCTGTGGCATCACAGCTCACAGCAACCTCCAATTCCTGGGCTCAAGCGAGTCTCCTGCCTCCACCTCCCAAGTAGCTGGGACTACAGGCACCTGCCACAACACCTGGCTGTTTTTTTGTTGCAGCCGTCGTTGTTTGGCAGGCCCAGGCTGGATTCGAACCTACCAGCTCAGGTGTATGTGGCTGGCGCCTTAGCCGCTTGAGCCACAGGTGCCGAGCTGAAGCTTTTATTTCTAATTGGGAAGAGAGGCAAAAAAGAAAACTAATATAAAGATATAAATTGGTTACTATGAAGGAGGGCCATTATTATTAGTTACTATGTTTGAAGGAGGGCCATTATTATTAGCTTTGAGTATCAGACTGCTAATTGTTATATAAAATTAGCAGTCTGATACTCAAAGCTAATAATAATGATACTAATATGTAGTGCTTTTTGAAAAACATTATTCTAAACACTCAAAATAATACTAATGACAATAAAACAAATTAGCTGAGTTTAAAATGCTACTTACGTGCCAGAAACTGTTCTGAGGATGTTCTGATATCCTAATCTCTGTATCAAGTACTAATGCTGGTCTTGTTTCACAGATGAGTACGTTTAGGTAGTTCAGTACCTTGGGCCAGGGTTATATGCCTCTAAGGGTGGTAAGAAAGAGGCATCTGGAGAAATAGCATCTCATTCCATCATAGGGGATAGAGTAGGTAATGTTAGAGGAGTATAAGTAGGTTGAATCCCTAAAGTCTGAGCAAAGGAAGGAGAAATTGGGGTCATGCGTTGGGCTTGAGATAGCCCATATGAACAGTTGCCCTGATTTCCACAACCGTAGTTGAATTTTACCATAAGATGTGACTTGGGCCACATGCTGTCATATTTTAGAGACAGATTTCCTATCGCTAAGCATCAAGGATATACTTTACTCAGTACTATTAGAATTCTTTGCTCACGAAGAGGGTATCTTTTGTTGTTTCTTTACTTGGTTATCTCTTGACTTAAATGAAAGGGGAATTTCCTACTTCATGGGCCTTCAAATAGACCAAATTCCCAATATTATGCACATTTAGGTCGTATCTGAATAGCTCTTATAGAACAAATGTTGTAGCATGTCTTACCTATTAAGATTTCTGTCTTGGTTCTTGTACGTATTCTGCCTCAAATTAGAAGTTGCCAATCTTGGGTGGTGCCTGTGGCTCAAAGGAGTAGGGCACTGACCCCATGTACCGGAGGTGGTGGGTCCAAACCTGGTCCCGGCCAAAAAACTGCAAAAAAAGAAGTTGCCAATCTGTCAGAATACAGGTGTGGTCTACTTCTAACACCCTGTATAAGAAAATACAGATTTATAAAAATTGCTGAAGTGTGTGTGTGGGATATTTGTATTCTAAAAAAATTCTTAAGGCTTCCATTAAGTTAGTTGGGGAAGTTTGCTTTACATAATGATTCAAAGAACTTGATTTTATTTATATGTATGTAAATGTGATAACAAAGTTATTACATAAAAAGTAAACTTAATTAAATACATTTTTTATTAGGGATTAGTAGTGATACATTGTGTCCATTCACAATGAAGGGAACAATTGTATAAGTCAGACAGCATGTGATGTTATAGAAAGGACTGACCTGCTAAAGTGTGGCCTTGCTGGTCCTGTTAGACTGAGTTGCCCTTGTCAGAAGGAATAGATGATTCCATCACGCAACATCCAATGTGAAATATTACAGCAGTCCGTGTTATTTTTGGTAGACGTTTCCCTAATTATTCTTACATTATTGGTATTAATTAACTCACTAAAAAAGTGGCTCTGTTATATTTCAAGAAAATCTGAGTTTAGAAGGCTCCCAGGGAAGACCTAGTTTAGAGGGAACTTAGTGCGAATTTTGAGTCATTGGAATTTTAGCATGCTAAATGATAAACAGGAATAATTCTTGATCATAAGGCATTTTGTTGATGTAAATTCCCCTCATAGAATAGACTACCATGTTTAATGCTGAGCTTTACAACTGTCTTTAAGTATTTGGTGGGGTGGTAAAGCAATAAAAAACAAACAAACAAAAAACTACAATAATTCTTCCTATCTCCACGCTTGGATCTATTTTGGTCTTTGAGAAAACCTATTTTCCTGCACTTTGCCTAATATACCTCTTGGTCTGAGGTTGGAAGCAATGGACTAGGGCAGTGAGTACACAGTGGGCAAGGGCCTCCCATTTCTCCAGAAGTGTAGAGTAGATTTAATTTAAGTGCTTTTTAACCTTAGGCTTTAAAGCTAATTGAATCAAACAGACATCTCATTGTGGCAGTAACCACATGGGGGTTTTGATAGAGTAATTCTGTTTAACTAAGTTAGCATTTATAGAATATAATTTTATTTGAATTTTAAACTTGGTAAGAACATTATATAAGAAAGACGTTTAATTTAGGCTGGGCATTGTGGCTCACACCTATAATCCTAGCATTTTGGGAGGCTACGGTGGGAGGATCACCAGAGGCTAATAGTTTGAGACCAGCCTTAGCAACATAGCCAGACGCTGTCTCTACAAAAAAATAGAACAATTGGGTGACCTCGGTGGTGCTCTCTTATAGTCCCTGCTCTTTGGGAAGCTAAGGCAAGAGGATCTCTTGAGCTTCATGAGTTTGAGGTTGCAGTGACCACACTACACTCTAACCTGGGCAAGAGAGTAAGATCTTGTCTCAAACAAACAAAAACAGAAAGGAAGACATTTACTTATAGAAAATACAGCTAAGGAAAAAATAATTACTTACATTCCTTTACTTAACTGCAAATAACTTTTTGGCCTAAATATAACCCTGTAGATTGTTTACATTTTTTCCAAGTGCACAATGTGGCTACTGTACCTGTTATTCTCCGCTTGTTGTATCCGGGAATTGGCTTATTTTATAAGCTAGAATATTGGTTAGGTTTTGTGTGTCTCATCATTGGATACCGGCCATTAGAAATTCCATTTAAGGATTTTTTTGAAGAAATATACATTGTTAAAAATGGTCTCTTTTGCTCCAATTATTCTTAATATATCAGAGACTGTGGTCATTGCTAATAATTTTTGATAGCTGCGTTGTGTTCCATTGTACTGATACGCTAGAACACAGAGGGTGACAAAAGAAGGTATTTACATTTTGAGAAAGGAAAAAAAAAACTGTATTAAATTTGCAGCACTCAAGTCAGGTGTGACTTTTGCAATTATAAGAGGTGCTCAACGTGACTTGTATCCATCTTTTGTTATCAGTATATACTGAATGTTATAATTCTTTATTTTGAGACAGAGTCTCAAGCTCTCACCCTGGGTGGAGTGCTGAGGCGTCATAGCTCACAGCAACCTCCAACTCTTGGGCTCAAGTGATCCTTTTGCCTCAGTTTTTTTTTTTTTTTTTTTTTTTCTGAATTTTAGTAGAAATGGAGGTCTCCCTCTTGCTCAGGCGGGTCTTGAACCTGTGAACTCAGGCAATCCACTGGCCAAGTGTTACCATTTTGATACAGTTTTTTCCCTTCTTAAGATGTGTAGACATGTTTTTGGCACCCTCTGTCTGCAACTTTTAATGTAAAATATATAAACTTACTATATAAAGTATACAGATATGGATATATTGTGATATACTATAGATAGTAAGTATATCTTTAATCCTATAAATGCTATATATACTATATATATGTTCTATAAATTAAGTATTATAATTTATTTAGTGGTTCCTTATTGTTAGATGGTTTTAATTTTGCTCTTGTAAGCAGTGCTGCCTTATACCAGCATCTTAAAAGTCAGGTTCATTTTGAAAAACTAAAAAAGAAAGGTGCTAGAGTAGTAAGTTAGTAAGGTCCAGCAGATGACACAGAAAGGGGTAACATTTAAAGAATTGTTTCAGATGTCCTTGCATCTTAAAGATTAATGACAAATTAAGAAAAATAGACGGGTGGCGCCTATGGCTCAAAGGAGTAGGGCACAAGACCCATATGCAGGAGGTGGCTGGTTCAAACCCAGCCATAGCCCCAGCCAAAAACTGCAAAAAAAAAAAAAAAAAAAAAAAAGAAACAAAGACTACTGTACATCTATAATATAATATAATATTAATAGAATCTAATAAAACACTGAATTTGTGAGTTTAGCAGCATCCTTATCTCGTGAGGAATTGGAAGTGTTTTCAAAACTTTAAACAGCAGATAGGATTAATGTTTTCCACATACCTGCAAGGGAGCTGAGTATGTCTGTCAACAGTACAGCTACAAATTCAGGCATCAAAGAACTTGTTCTTTCTCTCATTAAGTTCTAATCCAGATAGGGAAACTTTGTTAAATAATTTGTGATTGAAACTTTGATTAGAGACCAGTAAGTTTCTACCATGCTTTTGTAGAATAAAACGAAATATAAGTAAATAAATGAGATCATGGAAAAGTAGGTAACGATGACCTTTTAGATCAGCCTTTTGTTGAAGCCTCTCTTTGTGAGAGGTGGCTTCTTGAAGGCAGGCAGCTAGCCCTTTGATTCCATAATGCTCCCAGTCACCTATACTTCCTACCCAACCCCTGCATCTATGAATTTGAATGAGACAAGCTTCAAATGACAAGCAAGAATATTATTTCACTGTCTTTAGCTCTTTCACGGAAAGGTTCACAAGAGAAATAAAAGTTGCAGAAACTAACCTGAAGTTTTCTTGTTAAAGGTCAGTGAGAGAGAATTTGAAAATAATTAAGTTATTTTTAAAATTCAGTTATCTATATTCTTTCTGCCTTGAAGTTTTGAAGAAGCTAGTTTCTAGGGTTTTTTTGTTTAATTGTTTTAAATTGCAACTGTGACTTGACTTATACTGTTTCTAAAACTTGTGGATTTTTAAAAAAGAAAGATAAGTCATTACCATGAGTTTATTATATTCATCACAGTTCTACAACTGTGATTGGTTGTTCATTTAGTCTGTGAGTATATTTTAAAGATGCTGAAACTAAGACTTGGAAAATGTTCATCATCGGTCTAGGTGCGTTTAGCTAGCAGAACCGGGTCTAGAACATAGATTTTCTGACTGCTGGTCAACCCACAACTGTTTTATGTCGGGTATAATATCTGTAACCGAGAAAAATTGTGTTGGATTACGTGAAGCTTTTAAAAAAGGATTCAATTGGAAGTGAGTTTCATTGAGGGTTTCTTTTGAAAAGCGTGTTGGTTATTAAGTTGCTGAGTATGATTTCTTTGGCAGTCTTGGATTTTCCTAAAAAGCAGAAAGAGGATTCATCCAGATGTTCTATAACAAGAAAAAATTATGTTACGCTTTCATTTAGGCATGCGAAAAATATTTAGGTGAGAATAAATGAGTATTCTTCCTTTCCTTCCTCATTTGTTATTGATACTACCATTATTTATTCAGTTCCAAGATACATATGGTAAATTGTTTATTAAACTGTCTTTTAGAGGGAGCCGTTCTGAAGTTCTTGATGAGGCCTGAGGCAGGCGTGACAAGTAGATTGACGTTATTTCTCCTAAGTGTAAAAAATACCTAAGGAGGGAGGGAGGCTCAAGCAGCAGCACCAACACCGTGTTTAAATATACGCCTTTAGGGCAGTAGTTAGTAATCCTTAAATACGATGTAATTATTCACTGGGAGCCTCTGGCTCAAAACAGGATTTTATTGTAGTGTTACTGTGATCAACCTAATAGTTTAAGAGGAGAATAGCTTCTTAGGAGGGATAGAGTTAATAAAATCCAGGGTTTCTTTGTTTTTGGACAATTTACCCACTTTTCTGAAGAATATTATTAAAATCTTAAACTGGATAAATTAGGTTGAAATAAGCCAAATGCTCCTCCCTGTATGTTTATCTCCTTTGGTGTATTTAAAGTCGAATCACTGAAAAGGAACTAATTAATGGAATTACCAAGCTGTCGTTAAATTTCTTTCACTTTTATCAGACCTATGTTATATACACTATTTCAGTTACTTAGTCGTAGGCGCTGTTGTCCTACCGGTATGTTTGTGTACTGTTTGTAAGATAAGGAAATGTTTAACTTAGTTATTACTCTATCAGGTAAATGCATACCATCATGAGATATGTCAAAAGCTAGTAGTTCATATTTTGAGTTCTTACATTGTTCCTAGTTAGAGTTGTGGAAGTCATTTGAAACCTGTGGGCATTTAATAGGTGTAAATTTCTTACATAGGAGTAGAGGGAATATCATGGTTTATGTTTAATGTTAAACAGTTGTGTAGAGGGGACATTTGTCATTTGAAAGTTAGACATTCCACATTTGGAAGAAAATCAAGGATTATATAACTTATTAGAGATAAGAGTCTCATAACTATACCACCATCTCTTTTTTTTTCCCTTTGCTACATTTAATGATTTAATTAATCATTAGAACTATGAACCAGATAGAAAGTCAGAGAACTTTGGTTCTATTTGTTTGCTTCTAATTATTTTAACTTGTATATATTATTTAGCCTCTATTAATAGGAAGATTAGTAAGGCCTTTGACATGTTAGAAGCCATCCAAATTTATTGATTGTTGTGATCTATAAAGCCTAGAAGTTCGGGCTATTAAAGAGTGTCTGATGGGAATGGGAGATAAAGAAAAATGTCATTCTCAGTAGTGAGAAGTGACTTGGGCACCACATGGAGCTGATGACCCAGTGTGTTATATTTGGGAAACAGGACTGTTTGGCTGGAGTTCAGAAGCTGGTTATTAATGAATAATGAAAAACCAAATTGGATTCAGCATTATCAGATTAATGAGGAAGGTACTTTTTAGACTATTTGTGTATGAACCGTGTATTATTATTAAATGTGACTATCGGTTGTGGTTCTAGGGTATAAGGTAATACCTTGTGGCGGGTTTATGTTGTAATTAGATTTAGGGTGATTTGACAGTTGGGAAACAGGTCTTCTTAACTGCAATCCTCATAGAGTTGTTTGGGCAGCTACCAATTGCACCTCATAAAGTCTTGGGACAATTAAAGCAGAATGTCTTAATTCTGTGTTTGGTACCTGATGAGCGCTCAATAAATCTAGATGTATGTAAGAAGGCCGTTCTATGTATAGGAACAAACTTAGGTTCTTCTGTATTCTGTAGTGTAAATCGAATGATATATTGATTAGAGTTTTGCTTTTGGAATTCAGGGAACAAGGCAGGAAGAGAAATTTCTTCCCTGGTCTACCCTTCAACAAAAGCTAATCTTTAGTAACCTTTTTTAAAAGGGCTTTTTAAAGATTTGTGATAAAATTCTCATTATATAAATTTAACTATTAACCACTTCTAAGTGTACAATTCAGTGGGATTTAGTA
The DNA here is from genome assembly GCA_963574355.1 of Loris lydekkerianus. Lineage (NCBI taxonomy): Eukaryota > Metazoa > Chordata > Mammalia > Primates > Lorisidae > Loris > Loris lydekkerianus. The sequence goes on along the minus strand of CAUYPK010165982.1, from coordinate 26,876 downwards.
CATTTACAATGTTGTGCAGGTATCAGAGCCATCAACTCCAAAAGGAAACACCATATCTATGAAACAGTCATTCCCTATCTTCCCTCCCCCAACTCCTGACAACCACTAATCTGTTTTCCTTCTAGATGTTTTATGTAAATGGAATCATTCAGTATTTGACTTTCTGTGTTTGGCTCCCTTCAGTTAGCATGATGTTAATACATAAGGTACATCCACTTTGTAACAAGTATCAGTACTTCATTCCTTTGTATGGCTGAATGATAGTCCCTTGTATGGGCATACCACATTTTGTTTATCCATTCATCAAGTGATGAACATTTGAGTTGTTTCTACCTTTTGGCTGTTCTCAGCAACACTGCTAGGAACATTCATGTACAAGCTTTTGTTTGAATACTGGTTTTCAATTCTTTGGGGTATATGAGGTTTGACAAGTTTGCAAATTCCTTGTAGAAGAAGTGCTGCATACCTCATTGCTGAATATCACTATGGTCGCCTTTGAAATACTCCCTTTGGGAAGCTATACACCAGCACCTAGTCCACCCTTCAAAGCAGTTTTGGAACTCTCTTTCTGGGTTGGCCAACTGAGCTGTTGTCACATTACCCTTGATGTCCTGAATGTCATCAAAATGTCTTCTTTTTCGGGCGGCGCCAGTGGCTCAAAGGAGTAGGGTGCTGCCCCATATGCCGGAGGTGATGGGTAAAAATCCAGCCCCCCCCAAAAATTGCAAAAAAAAAAAAAAAAAAAAAAAAAAAGTCTTCTTTTTCCTTTCTCTCCGTGTAAAAAAAAAGTCACTGGAGACCAAATGAGGTGAGTAGGGGTGGGTGTTCCAATATATTTGTTTACTGTCTAAAAACTCCCTCATAGATAGTGACATATGAGCTGGTACATTGTTGTGGTGCAAGAGCCATAAATTATTGGGCAAGATTTTTAGTTAAAATTCATGTTTCAGGCTCGGCGCCTGTAGCTCAAGTGGCTAAAGTGCCAGCCCCATACACCAGAGCTGGCAGGTTCGAATCCAGCCCGGGCCTGCCCTACAACAAGGACAACTACAACCAAAAAATAGCTAGGCGTTGTGGCGGGTGCTGTAGTCCCAGCTACTTGGGAGACTGAGGCAAGAGAATGGCTTGGGCCCAGGAGTTGGAGGTTGCTGTGAGCTGTGACGCCATGGCACTCTATCCAGGGCGACAGCTTGAGGCTCCTTCTCAAAAAAAAAAAAAAAAAAATTAATTAAAATAAAATTGATGTTTCATTGGTTTGCTATATCTCTTAAAGTCAGTTGATAATTTTGACACACAGTTCTACCAATTTTTACACTTTTTCGTTAGTTCTGCTCATTACTGGCCACCCTGACCTTTATCAGTAATGCTTTCTTTTCCCTTAGAAAAAACATTAAATCCATGTGTACGCCATTGTTTTCTTCATGGCATTATCCCCATAAACTCAGACTAACATGTCCCTGATTTCACTTTTCACTCTTGGCAAGTTTAACAAAAAATTTAATGTTTCTCTTTGTTGCTCTAATTCAAGCTCTGACATTCTTGCGATGGCACACAAAAACATGCAACAGTAATGAACGGCACTCAGCCAGACACTGCCATATGTCATCGACATGAACACAGTTATGAGACACTGATATACCCAGATTATGAAGCTTTCCCAAGTTCTTTGTATAGTGCTGCCAACATGAGTGTGCACTGGCACGTTTGCTAATTTAATTGTCAGACCTCATGGTCTTCAAAGTACAATTGCCAGGTCTTGTAGTAATTCTGTTTATCTTTTTGAGGAATTACCAGACTGTTTTCCTCAGTGGCTATACCATTTTACATTCCCACCAGTAATAGATGAGGGCTCTAATTTCCCCACATCCTCACCAACACTTGGTATTTTCCAGTTTAAAACATGATGGCCAACCTAGTATGTCATAATGATACACCATAATGATGGTTAAGCATTTTTTAATGTGCTTATTAGCTATTTGTGTATCTTGTTTGGATAAATGTCTACTCAAGTCCTTTGCCCATTTTGAAATTGAATTGTTATTGAGTTGTAGGAGTTGTTTATATATTCTGCATACTAGACCTTTTTTTAGATATATGATTTGGAAATATTTTCTCTCATTCAATGGGTTATCTTTTCACTTTGTTGATAGTGTTCTTTGTAGAAAAAATTTTAGTTTTGAAAAAGTCCAACTTAACCTAGTTTTTCTTTGGCTGCTGAGCGTTTGGCGTCACATCTAACCTTAGTAGCTTTACATCTTCTTTTCGACGTCTCTTCTACTCCTTTTCTATATATCTCTACTCCTTGTCTGACTGCTAACATTTATTGAGAATTTGCTGTGTGGTAGGTCTTGTGCTAAGTACATTATGTATACATTGTTCTGTTTAATTCTCAAAACCATATAGTATGACAAGACTATTATTAACATTATTTTATTGAATCTTTACAATGACTGTCTAGAGTAGATAGTATTGTATTCACTTTACAAATTAGAGGCTAAGTAGCCTCTCTGATAGGTCTCAGACTTGGGATCTAAATCTAGACTTGAACTTTGCTGGTCTGATTTTAGCACCCAAGCACTATTCCTCATAATTTATTTGTAGTAAAATAGCAAAAGCCTAAGCCTTTCTAATAGGGTGTCTTATTAAGCCATGCGGTTCAAAAGTAGTAACTTCTCTGTACCCAGTCAGAATTCCTACTCTCATGAGGCCCTTTGCATATCACTCTCACATTTTGGGTGTTCCCAAAGGAAGCTGCAAAGTAGTTTGAATCACTAAAACAAACTGAGGTATAAAGATTGATAGCCTTTTAATTGTTATTTGGGGATTTGCATTTTTATTTTTTAATTAAAAAAAAATTTTTTTTTTTGAGACAGAGTCTCACTCTGTCACCCTGGGTAGAGTGCCATGGTATCAGCCTCCATCACAGCAACCTCAAACTCTTGTGCTCAGGTGATCCTCTCTTCTCAGCCTCCCTAGTGGCTGCGACTACAGGGTTTGCATTTTTAACAAAGATGTGGTATTAACCAAAATGAATCATTATTTGGAAAGGTTAACCAAGTAAAGTGAAAAAAGATCAGGCAAAAGCTATTTTGGGATTATGGTGCCATGAGAAGGAATCACAGAGCCTTGTCTGGAAGTCAGCCCCGGGGAGTAGCTGCCTTAAATAGATCCTGCTTTTCACAGGTTCTTCTTCCATTTCTCTGTACTGAACCTATAAATGCTTTGAATCTTGTTTTATTGTGAGTTTTGTTTATTATTATTTTTAAGTAGCAAGTATATCTATTTGCAGTATCTGCTTGGGTCTAGAGAAGGAAGCGAATGGGTGGCGCCTGTGGCTCAAAGGAGTAGGGCGCCAGCCCTATGTTCCAGAGGTAGCAAATTCAAACACAGCCCCGGCCAAAAACTGCACCAAAAAAAAAAAGAAGAGAGAGAGAAGGAAGTGTGAAGTTCATGGGAGAGGGCTGCTCAGTAGGGAATGAACCTGAAAAGACTGACTGGACTAAGGGGACTCCGTATTGGGACAGGAATTTGTAAGTTGGACATTCTTTTCCTATAGTATAGTTCTTGAAAAAAAGATGTCTACTTCCCCAAACCATGTGCAGAAATGCCCACACTATCTGGATTTATGCATAAACTTATATTTTTATGTAAATTATTTTTGTATTAAAATATGATGAATAGAACAAGTTATAGTTGTCTTTTCCTTATTTTGCATCACTTTCACCGTTTATCTTTAATAAAAGTGTGAGAAGTTGCTGCTGTTTTGTTAACTTGCACCCTGCATATTTGTCTTTGTTCTCTGTTAAATATGAGCTGGCATGTGTTAAGACTACGTTAGCATTTGCTCTTAGGGACTTCAGTGGTTTCTAAATTCAGCACTGTTAAGCCCCTGCACTGTTTGCTTGAATCAATTGAGACTGCTATTTTTAGCAACATAAGGGAATTGAAATAGCTATTTTCTTCCCATGTAATAGATCCCCAAGAGGAATACTGATGCAAGCTCTCTGTCATTTTCTATGCTCCCTCTCTCCCCCCAGCACTCAAGAGGAAAGGCAGCTATCATGGTTTGCGGCAGTATTAATCTTTAATCAATCGAGCGTTTTCTGCATTCAGGTGTTCAGGAGGAAGAAAAAGGGTCATGAGAAGGAAATGGCTTGGAATAACTAAGCTCTTCTGCATGGGTTCTGCAGTCAGAATTTGGTGGGTAGTGGCAGGGAATAGACAGAGGAACTAAAAATAGTGTGTTTGCTTCCAGTGTTCCTCTGGTCTATTTCTGATGTTTGATTTTGATAAGGTTGATTGGGTTCTTACTAAAAATATCTGTTCCTAGCAAGTTGAGGACAAAAAGAGTAGAATATTTTTAACCTACACAAACTCAAGTATTTTTATTGACTGTATAAAATCTGGAAGCAGAGCTCTGGTCAGTTGCCAGTATTTTATATAATCTGTAACAAGCTAGACACTTCTGGATGCCAAGTTAGGATATTTTTTATAGTTGTCAGTTTCTATCTTCTCAAAAGCTTGTAAGATTGGGTTCTGGTGTTATATGTGAAGACGTAAGTGTTTTCAGCCTCTTCCCCCTCCTCCCCTTCTTCCTCTACTTCAAGTCTACCCATGACCGTGGTCATACCCATTTCTCTGAATTGTTAGCAGCTACCTTCTCTTATTCACTTACTCAAAAGCACAGTGGAATCTAAGGACACCAGTGTTAATTGAAGAAGCAAATCTTAGTGACAAGAATAGTAAACGGTCACTGCTTTGGGCATTTAGCATGCTTTACTAAACCGGAGTGGCTCACTTCCTCTTTGCCTAGTCTTGTAGAGGACGAGTTCACTTCATATCCTCTCTGGCATTGAAAATCAGATCTTTTTCAAGGACATTCTCAGAATTCTTTGAAAGTGTACATCTATAGGTTCCTTGTAAACAAAGCTAAACTTATTTTTGTTAAATATCTTAAATCTTATGTTGTTAATAGATCAGTGATTTTTGATGTTGAAAGGGGGCTGAAGAGTGTGCGGGATTGTGCAGGATTTCTAAATACCATGTGGAAAAGTAGTGGATAATGTCAGAAGAGGTTACTTTTCCATTCATAATCTCCTTTCATTCATTCATTCGTCCATTCATGTAGCAAAACCTCATTAATTGGCTGCTTTTTGCCAGCCACAATGCTGGCATTAGACTGTGGTAACCCAGATAGACCCTGCCCTTTGGGAACCTGTGTGATAAATGTCATAAAGGGCTTGTACAGAGTGCTGTGGGGGCAGAGAGCTGTGAGCTCCCAAATCAGTCTCGAGGTCAAGGGAGCCTTAGTGGGAGAGAAGATGTTCCAGTGAAAACCTCAAGGATGGTAGAGAAACACAGTGTGTCTTTGTTCATTTGTGCTGCTATAACAATATATAAAGAACAGAAATTAGTTTTCTTAAGGTTTTGGTTGCCAGGAAGTGAAAGAGCAAAGTATTGGAAGGTTCTGTCATATGGTGAGGGATACTCTGTGCTTTTAAGATGGCACTTGTCGCTGCATCCTTGGAATGCTGTGTCCTGAAAGTGGCAGGCGGAAAGGCAAGAAGGCTGAAGGAATGCTTCATGAAGATCCTTTCATAAGGGCCTCAATCCTGTTAGTGAGGGAAGAACCCTCATGGCCTAATCACCCCTTAAAGTCCTCACCTCTAAATACTACCCCATTGGCCATTAAGTTTCAACTCCTTACTTTTGGAAGTAAGCATAGCAGTGTGTACACTGGGAGCATAAGGAACAGCATTTGTGAAGAGAAATCATGTTACCTCGGAGGAATGGGAAAATTTCAGCACAAGCACAGGACATGCTTAAGTAGAAGGAGGAAAGTGGTAGGAGGTAAGGTCAGCTCATGGAAGACTTGGTAAGAATGAGGGGAATAGGAAGCAGCTGATAGGTTTTAGGCAGGGAAATGATTTAGATTTACATGTAGGAGTAATTATTTTGGCTGCTGTGTGGAGAATGAATAGAAAAGAAATAAGAATGGGACCAGGTGAATGCATTAGAAGGCTGTTACAGTAGTTTTTACAGGAGGTGAGTGATGGTTGCTCCAGGTGGTGGCTGTGGGATGATGCGAATGGATTTGTGTTTCAGGTTTTATATAATTGGCAACAGGGAAACCACTTTCTGGCAAAGGAATGAGATCATAAAAATGGTGTTTGGGAAAGATAATTATTAACTGTGTATGGCATGAACTGAAAGAGGAGGGACTGAAAGATTCTTTGCAGAAGTCCTTGAGATGATAGCTCACATTGAGGTGGTAGTTGTTACAAGTAACTAGATAATATCAGCGAAGTACCTTGAGCAAATATTCTTATAATGACGTGTATTCTAAATATTTTGTTTTTGTAATTTGTTGACAGTTTACTCTTGCTTTGCTTTTCTGGGCCATATGATATGTATATGGACTTTAGTAAGATGGAAGTTTTGTTTCTCCGCCCACTCACTTTAAGGACTAGAACTTTTATTAAGAAGTAAGAAAAGAAATGATTGGTTTAAAAAATGGCGTGATAATTTCTCAGTGGTATCAGGGACCTTGATTCCCGTGATTCTGCCCCATCATTGTAGCCCGTGGCTTCTACCTGCAAGGTTATTTCATGGTTTAAGAACTGCTGCAGCAACAGCCATCACTTTTGAATTGGTTAGATAAAGGGCAGAAGGGGTCCTCTCTGCTGAGTCAACTTCCTTCAAACAGCCTACCTCAAAGTCCATCACAACCCCGGGTGCATCTTATTCCCAGAATTTAATTATATGGCCATACCTAGCTGCTAGGCTGGTTAGAAGATAGTCTTTATTCAAGGCCACAACATGCTGGGCTAACAGTCAGTGTTCTCTTGCAAAGGAGGAAGGGAAGAATGGATATTAAAGAAGGCAGCTAGCAAGCTCTGGCCCAAATGTGCATTGTAACACATGCAGGATAGAGTTCCCAGGGTTGTTTTTACAAATTGCATTTTATTTCAGCGTTGCTATGAATGCTTAGATTATTATTCATTTTAAGAAACCAAAAAACTGCTCAGTATATCTAATTTGGATGACTTACTGGCTGGTATTTGTTCCATTTGGTTTTTATTGAAAGTTGGTGTATCGGGGTGGGAGTGCTTAGATCAGTGTTTCCCAGAGATATACTAAGAGAGGATCTTAGGTACTACTTGATGAATACTTAAAAATTTTAATATTCATGCATATATTTTCTATGCTAATATTCAATATTAATTGAAACTAATGTTCTTTTATAAGAATCAAATAATTAAATAATTATGTAATCAGATTTTTCACTAAATTTTATTTAAGAAGGGAAGGTCTGTTTTAAGGCATTATTAAGGAACCTTGGGAAGCACTGATTTATGCAATGTTACCTTGATTTGGGGGAAACTGGAATGGATGAAGTATTTTATTGGTTCAGTTTACACTATCTTTCTATTCATAGTAGGAAAAGAATTCTTTTTTTGAAACACAGTACATGGTTAGGAAAAAAATGCAAAGAGTAAAAAGAATTAAAAAAAAAAAAATCTCTTTCCTGTGTTTCTCTAATCCCCCCAGAAGCAACCTCCAACAGACTTGATTTTGGAGATGGTATGCTTTGGTTGAGGATGAAGAATTGACTTCCCAGACAATACAATATAGTGAGAATTATACTATTATTTTTATAAAAATAAAAAGTTATTGAACTTGATGGAGAGATTTTCTATTCAACCACAACTACTCTCTCTGCTACTATTGTTGTAAGACTTACAGCTTTTAAGAAAATAATTTTAAAAGCAAAAGCATATCAATCCACATCCCCTCACCTGTTTTAAATAAACAAATTCACCATCCACCCCCCCCCCCCCCGCCCATACACATTCATTGAGTAAAACCTTTTCTTTTATAATTGGTTGAAGTTTGACACAAATGCAAATACGTTCTCTATCATATGACTTGGAGAACCAAGGGATTTATTTCCTTTGCTGGGGAAGTGATACTTGGTTCCTCATTACCTGGCCATTTTATGAAATGGTGATTATGGTAGAACTACAGTGGTGTTGTAGAGATGGCTAAAAGAAGCTCTGAGTTTCCAGTTTTATTTTTTATTTCTTTGTGCCCACACTACTTTTTGTACTTCTCTTTTCTCAGAAAATTTTTACTTGAGAGGCAATATTTAACGTATATGAAATTGCTGGATTTTGTTTTGTGACTATTAGAAAATGAGAATGTACTAATTTTATCTATTCAAATCTCAGAGGGTAGATTTTTAATATTTGTACAACTTAAAGTCATATTGTTTCTGCTTAATATTTAAAGTCCTAACCATGAAATGGGTGATTTGTAGAATATCTAATATCCAGAGTGGGCCTTATACATCATTGTATTCTCTAGTCATGTATCTAACAGTTTCTAAAGACTATTAGTTTGATTTAAATTTGATAGTTGCTTCAAAGAGATAGGAAAATATGTTCTTACTGGGAACATAAAGTAAAATCTTTTTGAGAAGTGTGTTTAGTATCTCATTCTCAACTATAGTTAATTTAGTATAATATGTTTAAGAGGAACCTTGAGAACTTCTAGTTTTAAAATGACCAGTTAGCAATACTTAAAGCCTTTTTTGGAAATCCTCTCTGATAGTTAGAAGAATGATGCAGCTAGGTAACTTCTGTCATCCCTCATCCCTGGTCATAGCAATAGAAGGCAGAGGAGTAGTAAGTGACCTCACAGAGCAATACTTAAGTGCTCATAGAGGGGACACCATTGGGAAGCAAGCAAGTTTGTCCCTTGGATCTTGGAACAGCACAGGAATTGGAAGTATTGGGTACAGGAGAGGACAGAAATGGGGCAGGGCACCAAGCCAGATGTGTTCGAGATTTAGGTTAATTGGACGAAGGGGGCAGAGGTAAGACAACTGACTAAGAACAGTAAAACGTCTGCAAACCAATAGTTGCCCAACTGCCCGGCATCCAGAAGATGGAAATTGGGGAACACTTTTTAAGAGACAGCGAAGGGCTCTGGAAAAGACAGATGCTGACTTTTATGGATTTTCTAATAAAAAAGCTGATTTTCCCATTGATTGCTCTGTAGTATGGGCTACACTATAATTACCACATGTGCACGCTCTGTTTAACATTTTAATGCCTCCCAGAAGAGAGAGACCAAAATAATCAAGAAGAAACTTACAGAAAATAGCATCTAAGGAGCAGAAGTAAATGTAAATATGTAAATAATATGATCCTCAGATAAGAGAAGATAATGGATCTAGGATAAGAACAGGATACTTTTAAAAAAGAAAGAGAGCATGTGAAAGAGCAATCAAAATATGAAAGTGTTCTTCAGAATTAAAAATAACAACTTACATTTAATAAGTAAATAATTTGGGCAGTGTGCAGTGGCTCACGCCTGTAATTCTACCATTCTGGGGGACTGAGGCAGGTGGATTGCTTGAACTCAGGAGTTCAAGACCAGCCTGAGCAAGACTGAGACCCTGTCTACTAAAAATAGAAAAATTAGCCAGCCTTGGTAGTGGGAGGCTGTAGTCTCAGCTACTCAGGAGGCTAAGGCAAGAGGATCTCTTAAGCCTAAGAGAGGCTTGAGGTTGAGGTTGTCATGAGCTATGACGCCATGGCATTCTACTCAGGGCAGCAAAGTGAGACTTTGTCTCAAAAAAAAAGTAAATAGTTTGGTAAGGTAGAGTTGAAGAAATTTATTGGAAAGTGGAACAAAAGGAAAAGTACAATTAATAGAGAAACTAAGTCCATGTTCTGATTGATAGGAATTCTAGAAAGAGAAAAATGTGGGGAACATATAATCAAAGAATTAAGAAAATTCCCAGAATTTGGGGACATGAATTTTAATGCCCATCAATGCCTAGCACCAAAGAATTGAAAGACACCTACTCCAAGATTTATTATCATGACAGAGTCCTAAAGATTAATAATCCTAAAAGCCCCAGTGACAAAAATGCAGGTCATACCCAAATGGTCCAATATCAGAATAGTAACACTTTTTAAATAATACTTGTGCTAGAAGACAGACTTTTTTGGGTTGTTGTTAAAAATGATTTCTTGCCTAGAAATATGCCCAGTAAAACTATGTGAAGTTAGAATATAGGCTTTTTAAAAAAGATAAGCAAAATTTAAATATAGTCTCTTACACTATCACATAAGGAGATGTGATGACCAAACGTAATGATATCCTGGATGGCTTCCTAAATCAGAAAGAGGACATTTCAGTAATGAATAAAGAAATCTGAATAAGATGTGGACTTTAGTTAATCACATCAATATTGATCATGACTTTTGACAATGTACCATGGTAATGTAACATGTTAGTAGGACAGTGAACTGGACTTGGAGTATAGGTAACTTCTGTAGGCCCTTGAACTACAGTTGACCCTTGAACAACACTTATATGTGGATTTTCTGGATGAAGACCTTTATGATGATCTACTTCTACTTAATGAGTAGTAAATATATTTTTTCTTCCTTATAATTTTCTTTCCTTACTTCCTTGTATGCCTCCCCACTTTGTCCTGGGTAGCGTACCCTGGTGTCATCATAGCTCACAGCAATCTCAGTCTCTTGGGCTCAAGCAATCCTCATGCATTAGTCTCCCAAGTAGCTGGGACTACAGGCACCCACCACAATGCCTGGCTAGTTTTTCAACTTTTAGTAGAGATGGGGTCTCATTCTTAGGGTGTCATTCTGCTCAGGCTGGTCTCAAACTTGTAAGCTCAAGCTATCCACCTATCTGGGCCTCCCAAAGTGCTAGGATTACAGGTGTGTACCACCACACCTGGATTAGTATCATCATCTTTTTTCTAGCTATATCAGAAAGCTAATGATTAGAAATCTAGAAAGTGATTAGTATCATTTTCTTTTTTCTAGCTATATTCTAAGACTATGATATTTAATACATATAACACCCAAAATATGTTAGTTGACTTATGTTATCTTTAAGGTTTCCAGTCAACAGTAGGCTATTAGTAATTAAGTTTTGGGAGGAGTCAAAGGGTATATGTGGAGACCATGTGGGATTGATGCCTTTAACCTCTATGGTGTTCAAGGGCAAACTGTATATTTATCTAACAAGAATAAAGAATTTTACTGGCCCTGGCCCTGGTTCCTGGGGAGGAGACTATAAATCCTTGAAATTTCTTTCTTTTCCATTTTTTTTTTTTTTTTTGGAGACAGGGTGTCACTGTTGCCCAGGCTGCAGTAGAGTGACAGGATCATAGTTCACTATGACCTTGAACTCCTGGGCTCAAGCAATCTTCTGGTCTCAGACTCCTTAGGAGCTGGGTATACAGATGTCTGCCGAGCCATCACACCTCTCCCCTCCTTGGAATTTCTTGAGTGATAGGAATGTCTTTGTTATCATGGTGGGCTTTGATAGTTTTTGCTAATGCAATAACCCATGGTGGAACCCTTGACAGCTTCAAAATGGAGGCTGGTTGTGCCAGAAAGTCCAACCATGTGGTTAGAGTTGGGACTTTGAGCCACATGATATCAGCCCAGCTTTCCAACTTCTGGGAAGGGGAGGATGGCTAGCTATTGAGTTCAGTCATGTGTCCAGTGATTCAGTTGTTCAAGCCTTTGTAATGAAACCTGGTAAGCTCAGAGTTTAGGTGTTGGTGAAGACTCTGATGTGCTAGGAAGGTGACATGCCCTGATTCCCTGGGGAGATACAAACACACACATTAGTTAGCCTCAGTCTACAGCGTCAGAATCGCCAATATCACTATTTTCTGCCTCCACATGTTGTCCCATTGAAGGTCTTCAGGGGCAATAACACACATGGAGCTGTCCTCTGCTATGATAACAGTGCGTTCTTCTGGACTACTTCCTGAAGGAGCTGCCTTAGGCCATTTTACAGTTAACTTTTGTTACTTTTTAATAAGTAGAAGAAATATGCTCTAAGATGAGAAAATGTGGCATATTAAATACATAAGCCATACATAACATTTATATCATTACCAAATATCATGTACTGTATATACAGTAGACCCTCTGCAAGTTGACCACTCAAGGGACTATAACAAACTGGTCAACGCATAGAGTTGGTCAACATAAGGAAACAGGCCTACTGTGCACTGAGTACATGTGAGTCAACTTGAGGTGGCCAATGTTAGAGGTGGTCAGCTATGGAGGTTTACTGTAATTACACGTTCCATAATTTTATAGAACTGGCAGTGTAGTAGATTTGTTTACACCAGCATCGCCAAAACTCATGATTAAAGCACTGCACTGTAATGTTATGATGGCTGCAACATCACAACATTAGGTGATAGGAAATTCTCAACTTCAGTATAGTCTTATGGGATCACCACTGTATACGTTGTCCGTCATTCACCAAAATGTAATATAGCTCATGAATGTATACGGGTTGCATGATTCACACGTTGACTGCCATGCTAGGGAAAAAAAATGTTCTCCTTGGGGCCACAGTGTTTTATTAGGACAAGATAGGCCAAGAGACATGGGAGTTATATATGCTTCAGGAGGCCCAGGCTCAAAACTAGCATTAAATTAAATACAACTCACACGATAGTCAAGGTGTTAAACGGAACAATATGGGTATGAAAGGCTTTGTAAATTAGTAGGTCAGTGGCTAGTAGGTGTCAGTGTAGGAAAGTATGAGATACCCTATTTCTAAAGTGAAGACCTTTGAGAAACCAGGTTCCCAAGATAGGAATCTAAGTCTTGTGTGTTTGCAGTTTGTAAGACCAACGCATTGCTGAGCATCATTCACTCAGCAAACTTTTGCTGATCACCTTCTTTGTGCACATCATGTGTGGGACTTTAGAAAACAGAAAGCTTCTTTTTGTTTGAAGTGATCTGCAACAATGGAGATGGTGGGGCTTCAACAGGCTTTCACGGAAGGGGGAAGGAGGTGAGGTTCTGGGATCTTGGAGAAAGGAGAAAAGGAAGAGGAGAAATTGAATATAATTAGAACATGTTTATCCTTCACTTGTGAGACATTGGTGAATCAGTTCATTAGAATATGGTATAAAATTTGGATTTCATGCCTTCAAAACCAGGAGATGGAAAGTTACAGAAAAGTACAATTGATCACGAGGTTGGAGGAACTTTCACATGGTGCTCAATTTCACATACCAAGGCTCTACCACAAATGTTTAAATCTATGAGTTGTTTCTTACAGGTGGCGCTTGTGGCTCAAAGGAGTAAGGCATGGACCCCATATGCCAGAGGTGGTGGGTTCAAACCCAGCCCCGGCCAGAAACTGCAAAAAAAAAAAAAAAAAAAAAAAGTTTCTTACAAATAAAATTGTAATGATAAAACAAATGGGTTACCCTTGGGAGATTCCAGGGAACCAGTTTATTTAGAAAACTGATAAATAATGGTTAAAAAAAACTCCAAACATTTGTCTTATGTTCCTGTGCAAGCTATAGATCATGGTAAAGGAGTAATTTCTCTGGAAATATTTTAGCTAATAGATGAAGATAAATGATTGAATTCAAATATCACCATTCTGCAACTGCATTCTGCACCATTCTGCAATACCATTTCATTCTGCAATGAAATTATGAATTTCAGCAGTGATCGTCAGTGGCTGCTAATATAACAAAGTTAACTAGACATGTGCTTCCTCTTGTAAATATGAGCGATATCACTTATGAAGTACTCTTACCAAGAAAAATCAAACCTGACTTTGATCAAGCATCTGTATCTACCTCTACAGACAGAAGAGCATAGTGAAAGCTATCAGGGGAACGCGTTCAGCAAATGTCAGGCTGAGAAAGCACAAACCTATGACCTAATTGTTTTCAACGAATAAATTAGGGATGGGGGGAGAGAGATAAATAGATATAGACAGATAGGTAGGTAGATAAATAGACCCTATAGATTAAAACATTTAATAGACATGTTGACCAGTTTCAGTAAGGAAGCTATTGAATCCTGACTAGAACAAATTGTTAGAAGTTTTGGGAACATTTGAGAAAACTTATGTGATGAGATAATTTGTTATAAAGGAGGTATTATTTGCAGTTTCAGGAATGTAATAATGGTATTGTGGTTATTTTTGATGACCTGTAACATACTGAAATATTTATGGATGAAGTGACACAATGTTTGGGATTTACTTCAAATTAATAGGAGATGAGAGGAAGCAAGTGGGGGTGCAGATGAAGTAAGACTGTCCTCGGTTGATCATTGGTGAAGCTGGGCCTGGCTACCTCAGCGTTTGTCATCCTGTTCTCTGGGTATTTTTGATTTTTTTTTTTTTTTTTTTTCTGAAGTTTTAAAAAATTGTGTAAAGATGACAGGCAGGAACATGGTAAAAGTCTATGAGATTATGAAAGATATGGCTAGAAAAACTATGGATGTGTTTGACATAATTTCTGAATAGAAAAATTAGGGCCCATCTCTTGTAATTTGTAAGACATGGTTTTAGGAAAAATACAAGAAAATCTTACTTTACCTATGACTTGTTTTTTATAATCTAGAAATGGTTTGGACAACTCTTATTTAGAGAATTTGTGTGTAGGGGAATCTCTAATCTTTTGAAGCAGACACCCATGCTCTGAACTTGTAACCAATATGAATAGAGTATTCCAGAGATAAGGTACCATGGTATAATGTGGCCAGTTATAATTCTCAATTATTTCCACCACCTAAACTTTTTGAGGTTATAGGAGAAATAAGGTTTCTCACAGAAGGATTAAATCTTACTCAATATCTTTTTGCTACCCTTAATTTTAAAAATTAGTTTATTAAGATATAAGGTGTATACTAATGTGCTTAAGTGGTACAGCTCAGTGAATTCACACACACACACACACACACACACACACACACAGAGTGGTGACTGCCACTCTGAAAAGATATAACAAATGTATTATTCTGTGTATAATTGGTGAGTCTTAACTATCACTGGTTCTTTGCTCTAGTTCTTAAAATAAACTATTACTTTTTTTTCCTTTTTCAGTTGTCACAGGTAGTACTGATGGAATTGGAAAATCATATGCAGAAGAGGTAGGTGATTTTCAAGAACTTCCTTTGGGTTTATATTAAAAATGTAAAACAAATACAGAATGATTTCTTATAGTAATTTTGATTTTTGAACTTAAAAGCACAAATATCATGTTGTATAGTACAATAAATGTTCTTTGTTTCTACCCTGTCAGAAATACCCTGTTTGCTTAAATAAATGAAAATAATTAAAGCAAAATTCTGTGCAAAGTAACTATTAAACTTTCTGCGATGGTTAGCTGAAATTAGTATTTAGGGTAGTTTTATGTCATGGAACTATAAACAGCTCTCAGTTTTTAAAGTCAATTATTATGAACTACTTTCAAAATAGAAAAATATTTTTTCTATTTCTCAAAAAAAAAAAAAAAAATAGAAACATTATCACAGTTGGTTATATTTCTAGGCTAGTCCATGGCATCATTTTCACAAGAGTGATTTTGATTAACGGAAAGATGTTGGCATTCATAGGCAAAAGATTGAAGTCCCCTGTAAAGCAGTTAAAGGACAGGAAGTCCTTAGTTTGAAGTCCCCGTTGTACAAAGCCAGAGCCCTGGTGCTGCTCTTCAAGCAAGTTTCCTGCCTTCCAGTTCCTGCGAAGGCTACTATGGCCTGTGGATTGCCTGGTCCTGAAGGTCCTGGCAGATCCATTGACTCGCATTTATCATTCCCAAAGTGTCTATTTTTTTTTGTTTGTTTTTAGTTGAATTGTTCTTTGTTTTTCTAGCTTTTTATTTTGATGACTAACAAAACTACACAAAAGTTGCAAGAAGACAATCAACATCCACATGCTCTTCACCTGGATTCACCAATTGTTAATATTTGCCACATTTAATTTATTATTAGAATTATTATGTGGTTGGCCCATTTGTAAGATAGAGACATCATCACAATTCACCTGAAAAATTTCAGGATAAAATCTTCTAAGAACTAAAACAAATTTCCCAGTTGTCCTGATAATAGCCTTTATAACTCCTTGTTTGGTTTTAAGATCGAGTTAAGGAATGTGCATTTGGTGTCGTAGCTCTTAGATTCCATTAATCTGGAAGAATTCTTTAGCCTTTTTTCCTCTTTTATGACAAAACCATTTTTGTAAAATCCCGGCCAGATTGTTCTGTAGTTATTTTGCTGAGAAATTTGGATTGGTCTGATTGTTTCCTCATAACTAGATCCAACATAAACATTCTTAATCAGGAGTGCTACACAGGTGATATTTTGTCCATCTGAATTAACTTTTTTTTTTTTTTTTTTTTTTGAGATAGAGTCTCATAATGTTGCCCTCAGTAGATTGCTGTGGCATCACAGCTCATAGCCAACTCAAACTCTTGGGCTTAAGTAATTCTCTTGCCTCAGCCTCCTGAATAGTCGGGACTATAGGCACCTGCCATAAAGCCCAGCTATTTTTTTGTTGCAGGTGTCATTGTTGTTCAGCTGGCCCAGGCTGGGTTTGAACCTGCCAGCCTCGGTGCATGTGGCTGGCACTGTAACCACTGTGGTACAGGTACCAAGTCCATCTGAATTAATTTTATCAGAAGGTACAAGAGACCGGGCACAGTGGATGTAGTCCTAGTACTCTGGGAGGCTGAGGTGGGTGGATTGTTTGAGCTCAGGTGTTCGAGACCAGCCTGAAGACACTGTTTGTAAAATAGCCAAGGCACTGGGGCAGGCGCCTATAGTCCCAGTTACTTGGGAGGCTGAGGCAAGAGGATTCCTTAAGCCCAAGAGTTTGAGGTTGCTGTGAGCTGTGACGCTACAGTGCTCTACCCAGGGCGATAAAGTGAGACTCTTGTTTCAAACAAACAAACAAACAAAAAAAGAAGGCAGAAGAAATCTACTTATTCCATTATTATGGTAAGGTAAATTATTTATTAAGATGCTATCTGCCCTAATTCTCCATTCTTGAGGTAATTAATAAGGAATATGTGACTTGGCACTTTCAGACTATAAATATCCTATTTCCCAACAAATTTTTATCTAGTAGTTTTAAGATCTATTGACAATTTTTGCCTAAATCAGTTATTACTGTGGTGGTTAAAGTATGGCAATTCTCTGAAGATGATACCTTTCTTCCTACATTTCTTAGGAGTTTTTTTTTTTTTTTTTAAAGTAAAAAAGAGCTTTTCTCTTCTCTTCTGCTAATTTTTTTTTTTTTTTTTTTGGAGACAGAGTCTCACTATATCACCCTCAGTAGAGTGCTGTGGCCTCGTATAGCTCACAACAGCCTCCAATTCTTGGGCTTAAGCAATTCTCTTGCTTCCCAAGTAGCTGGGACTACAGGCACTTGCCACAACACCTGCTATTTTTTTTTTTTTTTTTATTGTAGTTGTCATTGTTTAGCAGGACTAGGCCAGGTTCCAACCCATCTGCCTCAGTGTATGTGGCTGGTGCCTTACCCACTGAGCTATGGGCGCCAAGCCTTCTGCTAATTTTTTAAAAAAGAATATCAGTATTACTTAATGGATTCTTTAGTTGTTTTACAGCAGATTTATTTAGCAAGTCATAAGAAATGTTTTTCCGTAGTTTCATTTTGCAGTACTACCGTTACTTAGTGACAGCTGACTTGAGGTTTTTTGCCTGTTTTTGTACTATAGAATAGTTCACTAAAGTTTTGTGCATATCAGTACATTTTTTCTCTTACTCCATACTTATGTGTCTGGATACACACATAGAAGATGCTACTCAGGAAATTCTTTATTCATTTATTCAGTTCGCTACCATGGTTCGCCTTGGTTGTCCACAAGGTACAATGCCCAAATTCAAATTTAAAAGCTGATTTTATTTTTAGAAATTCCAAACATTTTACCTGTAGTATTCTTTGCCAGTCCTTTTGTTTGTATTTTTTATATATGGTCTGCAATAAAAACTTTCTTTTTTCTTTCTCTTTTTTTTTAATGAGTCATAGTCTAAATTTGTTGCCTTTGATAGAGTGCCATAGTGTCAACATAGCTCACAGCAACCTCAAACTTCTGGGCTCAAGTAGTCCTTCTGCCTCACCCTCCCAAGTAGTTGGGACTGTAGACTCCTGCCACAAGGCCCAGTTAATTTTCCAGTTATTAGTAGAGACAGGGTCTTGCTCTTGCTCAGACTGGTGTGCAACTCCTGAGCTCAAGGGATCTCCTACCTTGGCCTCCCAGAGTGGTAGCATTATAGGTGTAAGTCACCATGGCTGGCCCATAATCCTTTTTAAAGTGAGTTCTTAAATTATCGAAGTAGTAGGCACTTAAGATAGAAAATGCAAATAGTAGATGGTACAAAAGTAAAAGTAAAAATCTTGTTTCTTGTAAAACCCTTTGACATTTGAATACTTAGCTTGATTGAGAAAGATAATTCTCTGGTAAAGTCTTCCTTTTGGATTGCCTATTCATTATATACAGGCTTATTTAATTTATTTATTTATTTGAGATAGAGTCTCACTATGTTGCCTTTGGTAGAATGCCATGGCATTGTAGCTCACAGCAACCTCAAACTTTTGGGCTCAAGCAGTTCTCTTGCCTCAGCCTCCCGAGTAGCTGGGACTATAGGCACCTGCCACAATGTCCAGCCCTTTTTTGGAGATAGGGTCTTGCTCTTGCTCAGGCTGGTCTTGAACCCATGAGCTCAGGCAATCCACCCGCTTGGCCTCCCAGATTGCTAGGATTATAGGCAGGCTTATTTTGTTTTAATTTAAATTATCATCTAGTCAGGATTTTTTTTTTTTTTTTTTTTTTTTAATGGCAATGTATCTAATTTATGTCTTTAAGTGACATACACAGATGTGATTCAAATCTTTTGTTGTTTCAGTTAGCAAAGCGTGGAATGAAGGTGGTCCTTATCAGCAGATCACAGGATAAATTGAACCAGGTTTCCAGTGAAATAAGTAAGTTCTCACATCAAAAGCCTCATTATTACAAAAGGACGATAGTTAATCTGTGTTTAATGTTTTCAAACACTGACAAGTTTATCTGGCACTGACATTTACTTATAGTTTGTGCTATTTATGGCATGTTTTAAAGATGAATCATCAACTTAAAAGAATTTGTTTTAGTCCTATTGTAATTTGCTTAAAACATCTTCCTCATTTAGTTTCTGTTGTCAGGAGTCAAATTCTCTGATTATTTTATCATGTTCTATGGACACATCTGAATTCTTTTTCTGTTGCCTCATTTCTTCAAAAATATTCTTCAATTTTTTTTTTTTTACTTTTTTAATTTCAGTGTCCCTAAATGTGTAATAAAAAATATGAAAGATAGCAAATATATATGTGACAGGCCAACTATTTTAAACTTTCTTCGTAGCTATGATTGAGACCTGAATTACAATATGGCAGACTCTCTTAACTGACTTAATACTTAACCAATCAGATGGGTAAACCAGTGCTGTTCAGTTCCTTGGTAAAACATACTGAGAGATGTACCTGGTATTCCATTAGTGACTGAGAAGCTTCCTGGTATAATGCTTATAAAACTCTCATAAGTCAAATTGTTTACTTATTAAGAGTCAATTGTGTTTGTTTCTAAACTTACATTTGCTGGGTACTTTTGTTATTAAATGTTTAGTGAAATGATGACTCATTAGTGTTAAGAGGTGAGTTATTTCTATAAAAACTAAGTTAAATGCTCTGGGAAAAAGTGAGTCAAATGAGTTCTTTCAGAAATTGAAATTAGTCAAATTAGTGGTGAACAAGACAAATGTAAAATATCGGAAAAACTGATAAAATGTGGTAAGAAATTTGCTCTCTTGATGATTTCATGTATGTTGAGGTTTTTGCTGCACATCATAAAAACTGAAACTGCAACCATAAATAACATTGTGGATGTGGTACATGCAGGAAAGACTATGGAATTCCAGTCTTCAGGTCCAATTTCAAAAACAAGGACTTGGCTGGGTGGTGTCTGTGGCTCAGTAGGTAGGGCGCCAGCCCCATATACCAAGGGTGGTGGGTTCGAACCTGGCCCCAGCCCTGGCCAAACTGCAACAAAAAATAGCAGGCATTGTGGCGGGTGTTTGTAGTCCCAGCTACTTGGTAGGCTGAGGCAAGAGAATCACCTAAGCCCAGGAATTGGAGGTTGCTATGAGCTGTGATGTCACCGTGCTTTACCAAGGGCGACAAAGTAAAACTCTGTCTCACAAAACAAAAACAAAAACAAAACAAGGACTTGGCTATATACATAGAATGTTGGTGACTTAATTACATTTATACATGGTTTAAATTAAAATGGTTACAGCATGTATTCATCTCTATGACTCCTTGGTTTAACTAATTTTTCTGAGTAGCCAACAAATTGTCTTAATTCTTTCCAATGAGAGAAGATTTCTTTTATTATTAACCTTACCACCTACTATTGACACTAACTTATATATGGTGCTTTAGTATTTATTCCGTCCTTCACCTGTGTTATGTCCTTGAACCCTTCCAACATCCCTGTGAAGTATATGTTTTTGTTACTATTTAGCTAGTCCTATTGGACAGACTATACATGAAATTGCATTTCATCATTAGGTAAAGAACAGGTCTTTATTGAAGATTCCCAATATTAACTATGTTAATTATTAAAACATTTTTAAAATCTTGCTGACAACACAGATCTATATAGAGCTGAGCACATGGTATAGAAACACACAGCGGATCTTTGGCCTTTAAGGATTTTGACATTCAAGGTTTCAACTATATAAATGCAATCCTTAAACACCAGGACATACAATGTTTTATAATTTTGCTGAGGTGTGAATTTAAATTAAGCCATCATACTAATGAGCCTGAAGTCGTTGTTGAAATGGTAGGTGAACTTAACATACTGCTTGGATCTTAGGACTGTTTAGTTGTTAGTAATTTATAGTTGTGTATATAATAACTCTTAAAGCGATAAAAATGTTGTGTTTGTATATGTGTGCAGAAATTGGCTCTTAATGAAAGCAACTACTAGTTGCTGAATGTAGTTTCAGAGACAGAAAATAGAAATTTTTAATTAAATAGAATGTTGAATTTTGAAATGCTACTTGAATGAAGCCACTACCTACTTGGTAGAGAACCCCAAAAAGCTATCTCATGACACTTTCAACAAGTATTGTAGTCAGTACAAAAACTGCTCAATGAGTCAGAAGAAGTATTTTAATGATACCCGAGAATTTGGTTAGCTTGTGATCTGATATGACACGTGCCGGTTGGCAGAAATGTGGATCTGGAGAAAGACAGGATCCTGTTCAAACATTTTCATGAAGGGACAGATGGTAAAGTTGCTGAATTGACCTTTATTAAAAGGAATGTTTTTTCTTGTTGAAAATTATGAAAAATGTTTTTCTGAGCATAATGTACATTCAGTAGTCTTGAGGTAATACAAGCAGACTACATTGTCCACTCCAAGCTGAAGGAAAGATGGAGAGTAGATTTATCAGTTAGGATAAGCTTTTAAACTGAGGTGTAAGTCATTTCCCTGGGAGGATAATATTGTCACAAACACGTCTATTCCAGGAGAAGGAAGGACCAGGATTTAATGGTTGTCAAAGACTAAATCTGCGTTTCTTTGGTTATGTGCTTAGTGCATCTTTTTTGAATTTCCATGTGAGGCTGTAAAGGGAAAGTGTGAGCAAGGTGGATGTGGTCCTTGCCCTCATGGAAATTATATTTTAGTGGAAGAAACAGTGAAAACCAATGGGTAAGAAAAACAAAAAACAAAAAACACCAGACAAATGAATAATTGCGATCTGTACTGAGTGCCTCAAAGGAATAGAGAGATAGTAATAGAGGCTCATATTTTGTGGCAACAAGGCTGTTTTGTGATTGGCATGGTGATAAGGGGGCCAGAATAACGGCCTCTTACCCATAAAGGCACTCTAGTAATGCCTTAGTGAAGGCATAGCTCTGGGCTGTCTTGAGTGTAATGGTGAAGGGATTGTATATGTGTAAATTGCACTTGATAAATCTACTCCAACAGTTCAGTTTCCTAAGCCTTTGGATCATGCTTCTATGTGTTATGCCAGGCAAGTCGTGGCCTCCCAGGCTCATTATATGTAGGCGCATGGAATCCAGGTTTTAGTTAGCTTTAAATACTAAATCTCCAGTAAATGAATCATCAAAAAAAAAAAAAAAAAATTAGCTTAATCTGGGATATACTGTTTACCTTGGTCTGATACTCTTAGACTCCCTACATATTTCTCAGATTTCTACCCATACACATTAGCACATTTTGGATAATTTTTGCGAATAAGTGATTGGTTTATGGATCAGACTTTGTACTTGTTCTCCAGAGAAAGCTGCAATCCAATCCTGTCATAGATGGCAGTAAAGGATGTTTTTTGTTTTTGTTTTTTGAGACATGGTCTCACCATATTGCCCTCGGTAAAGTACCATGGTGTCACAGCTCACAGCAACCTCAAACTCCTGGGCTTAAGTGATTCTCTTGCCTCAGCCTCCCAAGTAGCTGGGACTACAGGCACCCATCACAATGCCTGGCTATTTTCTTGTTGTTGTTGTTGTTGTTGCAGTTGTCATTGTTGTTTAGCTGGCGCGGGCTGGATTTAGCTGGCCCAAACCCACCAGCCTCAGTATATGTGGCTGGCGCCGTAACCACTGTGCTATGGGTGCCGAGCTGCAGTAAAGGATGTTAAGTTGGGTATTTTTTAATTTGTTTGTTTGAGGCAGAGTCTTGTTATATTGCTTGGACTGGTCTTGAACTCTTGGGCTCCTGGGGTCCTCTTGCCTCAGCCTCCTGAGTAGCTGAGAATACAATTGTGTTCACCACGCCAGCTATCTTGTATCTTGAAGAGATGAGGAATTCTCTTGCAAAGGAATTAGCCTATGGTTAGGCTGTAAAGATCTTCAAGCCAGGGAACATTAATCTCCTCAGACACAGATAGAACAGGCTATTTCTATTTCCTCTGGCAAGGGAGGCTGAGAGTAGCTTGGGGGTTCAAGAGTCTCTGTTTCAGTAGACTTCACCCATCCCAAATCTTGGGGTCTTACTTTTTCTCATTCACTGCTTTTACTTTCACATGTGAGACATAGTGAGTCTGTGGAATTCAACTTACACTGTAATTCTGTAACTGGAACATTTAAATTTGATGTTAGCAAGGTGAGTTCTATGGCCACAAGACATAAAATTTTTCATTAGGGCCACCGTAGTTCTCTGGTTCATGGTAAATGTGAACTGAAAGTTTAATGGCTGGAGCTTATCGTTTTCTTTCTGTAAGTGCTGCAGTGCATACAGAAGAAACCCAACCACACCTCAGCCTGTTGAACTGGAATGTAGCCGCCACTCAGTCCCCCATGGCGGTTTTTTCAATGGATACTTCCTTACAGTCAGCTACTATGATTACTATTATTAATTGTGGTACTACTTCCTGCCTCATGGATCACTAGCGTCCTGTTTCCCGTTGGGAAGGAGCCTGGCACTGTGTTTAAGCCAATACAACCAAACCAATACAAAAGTCCTATTTCTTGGGATCCCACTCTTGGCTAGAGTGCCTATACACAGTCAGAGTCCAGACAGGAAACAGAAGTCACACAAATTAGTTTAACGAGGCTAACTTGTCTTTTCTAGGTCAGCACTTAAACTCACTCCAGTGGGCTGAACTCATTCCTCTATTTCCCTGTCTGATGGAAGAGGAACTACTTGCTACCTAAAGAAACGCAGGGGACCTTCTAGTGGCTGCTGTCACTTTCTAACTCTTCTGTCATGTAAACTTTGGCATTTCATGCCTTGTGAAGTAATTCCCTATCAATGTGGAGCTAGCCTACTCATCAATGTCAAAGTTCTTCAAAAAAAATTTTAAATGGATTATATATAGTTTAGTGGTGAACTAAATGTTTCACCAACAATGGATAAGTGCTTTGTCAGGACTGACTGACTACTTTGATGAAATTACAGTTCTTTGTTAGGATACCTGTCACCCATTTAATTAAGATAAGTTGAAAGCTTATCTCACACATATAACAAGCTTATTTTATTATCATTCTTAGCGGGGATTCATATATTAGGTATTTTTGCCAAGGATGATTTGTCAAAGAAAAAAGCTTCTAGATAATTTTTGAATGCTGAGCTGAGTTTTTATTTGTAATAAAGCATAATACAAAGGAGACCAGCTTTCAGAACAACCTTTTGGCTCATAGAATATAGAGATGGTGATATTTACAATTTATATTGTGTGGTAGTTGGTAATTCTGATTGGGTAGTTCTTTTTTAATCAGCTTTGATTAAAAACTCCCACATTTCTGTCTTTGATTTTAATAAAAAATCAAACCATGATGTTTCTTTTTTGTAGCTTACCTCAGGTTGTAAAGCTTTTGAATAGCCCTAAAGCTCCATGGCTTCATCTTTTGAAATAGAAAACTTTTAGAAATGTAAATCTTACTGGTCTGTAGTCAACAGAATAGGATAAGTAAAAAAATGTTCATTTCACTTTTTCAGTCTTTACTTGTGATCAAATCTGTACCGTTAAGACATAAAGTTGAGCAAATTAGTTTGTTCCACAATTTTCTGAGGCAGTAACAATACCACATAAAGGCTTTATGTTTTATGTTTAATAAAACCAGATCCAGATGATGGTAGGATTAGAGAGTTCATCTGAGATAGCCCCTAGAGTCATCATTTTTTAAATCACTTCTGTAATGCCAGAAATACCTTTATTGCCTTTAGAGTTCATATATTCCAAGGACAAGAACCACAAACTATCCAATTTGCATCTACTGCTTTTGGCTATAGTACCTGTTACTGTAGAGGTATCCTCTAACACCAAGATCTCCAAATTTTTCAATATTCCTCGCCTTCCAGAAAGTAACATTCTGTCTTCCCTATACACGTGAGACTAAGACGCCACAAGCTGTAGAACAAGTCTCAGGATAGTTTTCTGGGAGGTCTTCGTTATTTGTACAAATAAGAATGCAATCCTTTTTCTTACAGGTGGGCTTGGCACGTCTAATTAAATGAGATTTACCGTTAACTGAATTTAACTGAAACATTTTCGGCGCGGTCATGGTTACAAATTTGTTTAATCTAATTATAATCCCGGGAGGGGGAAGGATAGATTCTTACTGAGTCAATGCAAATAGTTACATTGCCTTGTAAAAGAACTCCATAATAGACATGCATAACGCCTGGCCATTGCTCTGATTAGTTTTAGTTTTACAGATAACACCAGTTCATACATGTTGTATTTTCTACACAATCATCATCTCTAAAGTTACCTAAAAGTTTACTACTTTGTGTTCCAGTTGCTGTTGTTGCTGCCCAACAAACCCATACAAACTCACTAAAGTACAGCAACGACACATTTTACACACTTATAAATTCTGCTGGTCAGGAACTTTGCCAGGACTTGAATGGGCAATGCTTTTGCTTCTGATGGAATTACTCGGTGATAGTTCGCTGGTGGATGGGGTCTGGTCTGGAAGATCCAAGAGGGCTTCTCTCATGGGTCTGGTGCTATGCGGGGGGATGTCTGGAAGGCTACACTCAGCTGGACTGTTGGCTAGAGTGCCTGTACACATGGCTTCTCCAGTATAGCCATCTCATGGTAATAGGACTTCTTACATGGTAACTATCTTCCCCAAGAGCGAATGTTCCTAGAGAACCAGACAGAAGCCAGTGTCTTTTTTACAACCTAGTTTTAGAATGCACGTTGCATTACTACTACCATACTCTGTTGGTCAAAGCAGTCATGTGTCTGCCCAGATTTAAGGAGAAAGAAATGGGCTCTTCCTCTTGATAAGGGAGTGGCAAGTAACTTTGGCAAAGAACATATGGGATGGGAGATATTGTTGGAAAATACAGTCTGGATTTGAGAAATAGAATCTGCTACAGTTTATAAGCTATATTATGATTTCCCAGAAAAAATTTTTCCTGAATTCTGAGGGATCAGTAGGAACAACATATCATTCAAAGAATGTTTATTCTAATTTGCTGAAGTCTAGCCAGCCACAGTGAGGGTTAGTGAAAAATTAGGAAAAGACATTTTCTCAAAATAACTATTAAATTTCCCTCATCAGTTACATTCCATCTTGTAAAATTTATTCTTGTTTCATTGGTCAGCAGTATGCCTGTATAAAATGTTTAATTTGGGAATACTTAATCCTGTAAATATTAGCTCAGTTTCCTAACATAATCTGTCTGATGATCTGCTTTGGCAATAATGTTGAGTTACACTGGGAAGGAAATCTGACCCATGAGTTGATTCTCTGCAACATCAATAATAGCCAAGAGTACTGACACAGACTGAGGATAATTACTCTTTTGATGATTCTTCTTAAAGACTCAATCTTCTAAACTCCAATTTGTGGTCAGGCCCTTAAGGCAAGCTTGAAGGAAAATTAGGAACCACCTGTTAATAAGACTGACAGTTAATTTATTACAGTAATTAGCAGTGTCAGAATAGAATCTCCTATTGGGGTATAATATAGAACTAATTAATATGATTTAGTCAATGATCATCCTGGGAACATGAACCTTGTTATGGACACTAAAGGCATTGGTAAATCTCCCGGGACTTCTGTGAAGTACATTTTTAAATCACCACCAATTTAAGAGTATTTTATACTTAGAAACATAGTCTTAGAAATAATTTTGTTCACAGTTATGCTAATCTTTGCATAGGATCATGAACATGTTTCCATCCCTCCTGAAAACTATTGCAAGTGTTAAGCCATATTCATTATCAGTTACGTCTTGCCTGTTTATAATTGATCAGGATATTGAAATTTTCTTAGTGACTTAATAGCTCTTCCCACATCATAGGCTTGATAAACAGAAAAGTTCTCATAAGGGAGTTGAGCTAATTAAAGATGAGGAGAATCCACTGTGTATCTAGTTACCCTGTATATTCTCCTTGCTTAATATTGCTACCTAAGGCTATCTGAGAGGCATGGAAGCTAGTTTGGGTATAAGATATCTTTTTTTTTTGTTTTTTTTTTTTTTTTTTGTTTTGTTCAAACACACG